>WBNO01013578.1:72131-95881 GCA_013400575.1 Peucedramus taeniatus
GGGGCGCGGCTTCCCCCGGCCCGCCCCGGAGCGGGCAGGAAGGGCCGGGGGAGGGCAGGTGGGCTCTGCGGGCACTGGGGGAGGTACAGCCGGCCTGAGGGCTGTGACCGTCACTGACAGCACGGGCCCCACCTCTCCGGAGGTCTCTGCCTCCCCTCAAGGTGTTACAATACCTGTACACAGCCCCAAGGTGTTACGATATCTGTACACCCCCAAAAGAGGTTAAAATTCCTGTACACCCGCAAAAAGATGTTAAAATTCCTGTATACATGTTCCCCAAAAGTGCTACAATACCTCTACATCCCCAAAAGATGCTAAAATTCCTGTGTACTCACAAAAATTTGTTAAAATTCCTTTACACACAACCCCAAAGGTGTTACAATATCTGTACACCCCCAAAAGATGTTAAACTTCCTGTACAACCCCAAAAGATGTTAAACTTCCTGTATATACATCCCCAAAGGTGTTACAATACCTGTACACCCCCAAAAGATGTTAGAACTCCTGTACAACCCCAAAAGATATTAAAGTTCCTGTACACACATCCCCAAAGGTGCTACAATACCTGAACTCCCCTAAGAGATGTTAAAATTCCTGTACACCTCCAAAAGATGTTAAAATACCTGCACACCACCCCCAAAGGCTTTGCAGTACCTGTGCCCCCCAAAGTGTTACAATACCTGAGGAGGGATAGGTTTGTGCTCAGCCCCAGTGCCTCAGGTGTGTAGTGATGATGTCCCTGGCTGGGTAATAATTGGCATTGACTCCATGATCCCCGAAGGCTGATCAATCACTTTATTATACTATACTTATTCAGAAACCCATCACCCTTACAGACAGTCCAATACAGTTTTGACCTTGGTCCTTGAATCCAAACACCATCACCAGTGTCCAATTAAGAAATCACCCTTTGGTAAACAAATCTCCATAACACATGTTCACAACAAGAGGCGCAGCAAGTGAAGATAAGAATTGTTTCTCATTCTTTTCTCTGATGTTCTCACAGCCTTCCCCAGGACAGTGCCTGGAAAAGCTGTGCCTGTTGCTCTCTGTGGAGAGAGTGGCTGCCACAAGGTGTTATTACCAAAGTGGTTTTGCTCCCTCCTGGCACTTCCCATATTCCAAGCCCAGCTCTAAACTACATCCACAGCATGTCCCAGGGAGTCGTGCTGCAGTCAGACATCCTTGGCAAAGGTGAGATGTGTTTCCACTCCTACAAGCCAAAGCTTTCACTGCATGGGTACCTCAAAACCTGGAAATGCCAGAGTTTGGGATCACAGGAGTTTCACTATTTAGAGACTCCTATTCAGGGTTTGTCAAGGCTGCAGCCTCATGGAATCATGGAATGTCGTGAGCTGGGAGGGAGCCACAGGATCCCCCAGCCCAGCCCCTGGCCCTGCACAGACACCCCAACAGCCCCACCCTGTCCATCCCTGGCAGCGCTGTCCCAACGCTCCTGGAGCTCTGGCAGCCTCGGGGCCGGGACCATTCCCTGGGGAGCCTGGGCAGTGCCAGCACCCCCTGGGGAAGAACCTTTTCTTTATGCTGAAGTCCAATTGGCATCTGAAAACAAAGCACAGCTTTGCTCCCATCCTGGAGGGATTTGCCATTTTAGGTGTTCTCTGGGAAGCTGGAAATATGCCAGCTAGGTCAGGAATGCCCCGAAAGACTTGGGAGTAGGTGTAGGAGGAAGATATGTGCCTGCATATTGGGTTATAGCTGGGGTTTCCCTTCCCAGCAGGTCCTGGAAGCAGGGCCAGCACCCAGTCTCCTGCCCCAGGGAGATGTCCTCACCAGTTACCAAGACATGCTGGTACCAGTGTGGCTGTGGATGCCCTGCTTCAGCCTAGGAAGAGCTCACTCCAGTGGAAGAGAGCTCTTGGGATGTGGCAGGAGATCCAACCTGGCTGCCCTAAGGCACTGTCCATGCTCTCAATGCCCTGTGTAATCAAGGCACTGAGATCTGTGAGCTGGGGAAAAGAGCACACGGGTCAGGGCTGCTGTTTCCAGTAGGACCATGCTCCCAGCAAACTGCTCTGACCTGCCCCAGCTCTGGGCTGGTGGTTGCTGGCAGCAGGCCCTGGCCAGCCCAGCCCTGCAGCTCAGCAGTGTTTCACTCCTGGTGCTCAGTGAGCCACAGGCTCCATTGGGGTTTGCTGGCCAGGAACAGGCATCTCTTAGGCCCAGATGTCCCGGGATGGAGCAGATTCAAATTTGCACTAAAAGGACAGGACCATCCATCCAGTCCCATTGTGCTGGTTTTTACTTTGTGTCTTTGCCTACTCCCTGGCCCCTCTGTGCCAGAGCCCGCATCCCCCGCGCTGCTCTTATCTCCTGCCGGGCTGGCTGCAGCTTGACTCTGGCCTGTGTTTGCCACCACTTCATTCATTCTGTGTCATCTACAGCCTCCCTGGAGCCAGCGTGACACCGGTCAAGCAGAAAGGGCCATTGTGTGGGGTGCTGATAAGGGCTCTGTTTTTATTTAGCTGGTCCTTAAAGGCTGTGAAGCTCCTTGGAGAGTGGCAGGCTGGGCTCCAGAGTACACCATGATGGGAGCAGCTTTCCAAGACACCTGAATGTGCCAGTCCCAGCCTGGCATCTCCCTGAGGCTCACCCAGGCCTCTTTGTGCTGAGGGCACAGGAGATGGAGCTGCTGTGGTGACAGTGTGGGGCTGTTGCTGCCCTGCTCCATGTCCCATCCCTCCAGAGCACCACAACCCTCTGAGACGAGCCCTGGTGAGAAGTGTGACTGCTCAGCTTGAGGAGACTCAAGTGATGAGGACTGGAAGAGCAAAGCAGGGCACTGGGATGTGCTGGGGAAAGCTTTGAAGGAGCAGCAAATGTATTTTCATCTTCCTTTCTCTTCCACAGCTTTGATGGTGCCCAAGGTGAAGTCATGGAGGGCCCAGGGCAGCTCCATGACAGGGTCTGCATTGCTGCTTTTTTTCTAAAGATGGAACAGCTTCTTTGGAAACCCCAGACAGGAGAGGGTTGTCTAAATAATACCCCTGGAATACCAGGAAAAGCTACACACCAAGCTTGGTCTGGCAGGCCTCAATGCTGATGAGGGGTGTAGCTCCAAACAGCAGTTTGGGGACATTTCCATGGGTTTATGTGACTTCCCCACGGAAGCAGGATCATCTTTGAAATGTGGCCATCCTTGCTGCTCCTCCAGCAAGTGTCTTCTAGGGAGAGGAAATGGTGTGAGCAGGGAATGGGGGAATGGGATCTCTGTGCTCTTTCTCAGATCTGAGACGAGCGGTGCCAGGTCATGGGTGAGATGTGGGCAAGGTCTTGTAGGGAGGATGAGCTGCAGAGCCTGATGTTCTGTGAGCAAGGGGGGCATGTCACGTGGAGATACCCTCTGCCACAGCCTGCCCTGCAGGGAGCTCTCCTTCCCCACCTCCACCTCCCCAGATTTTAAGCTGTACAGAGAGCTGAGCTTGTCCTGTGCTCTGTGGAACAACAGCCATCAAATGAAGGTGTCAGATGCAATTTTTCCTCTGCTGGTACATTGGTAGATAGAGCAGGGTTTATTTGCTCCAAGAGAAAAAAACCCACCCAGGCTTTATGAGTCTGGAGTTCTGTGCTGCGTCCAACCGAGCAACACCTGTTCACTCAGCTGATGCTGCTGTATGTCCTTGAAATAGGCTGGTGCATGAGAGAAGAGACTCTACAAGCATGTGCACTTCATTTGGAACCCTTTTCTTTTTAGCTCTTGAACACATCATGTATTTGGGACAAGAAAAAGACTTCTCAGCCCAGTGCAGTGTGTGGGGACACACATGCTGGAGAGGTAGATATATAATAGATATATATTTCTCAGTATTTATATACATCTATCACACCCCAGTGAGCAGCCACAGATTTGCAAACAGCATTTTTAGGACTATAAATACACAGCCACTATACAGGGTATGTAACTGTGGCCAGTAAACCACCAAAATATTCATACATGCCCTCCAAAAGTCAAGAGGTGCTCCCACCCTCTTTAGAACATTGAATTGGATCCCAGGCAGTCGGGTCATAGACCCTTTTTCTGGGTTAATTCTCTAGCAGGTGCACAGGGAATGGTGCTTGCAGTATGAGCAGGTGCTTGGCCTCTGCTCTGGTTATTTGCTGCCATCCCACAGTTCAGTTCATGCCATGCTGTGCTTTGAGGATGGGTTTTTTCAGTTCTGTTTGCTGTCCTGACACATCCTTACCCCTACCTGAGTTCTGATGAGAAGCACCATTCTGGGTTTGGTCCCCATCCTTCAGCTCATGCAAAAGTTCTGCCTGAGGGAACAGGATGGACAGGAGGGACGTGGAGCTGTTGGGGCAAGTCCAGAGGAGTGATCAGGTCCAGACCAAGGTGACCAGAGGGATGGAGCAGCTCTGCTGTGAGGAAAGGCTGGGAGAGCTGGGGTTGTTCAGCCTGGAAAAGAGAGGCATCAGAGTGAGCTAATTGTGTCCTTTCAGTACCTGAAGGGAGCCTGCAAGAAAGATGAAGAGAGACTGTTTACAAGGGCTTGGAGGGACAGGACAATGGGGAATGGCTTCAAACTGAAAGAGAATAGATTTAGATGGTGTATTGGGAAAAAAATTCTTCTCTGTGAGGGTGGGGAGGCCCTCAGGGTGCCCAGGGAAGTTGTAGCTGCCCCATCCCTGGCAGTGTCCAAGGCCAGGATGTACGGGGCTTGGAGCAGCCTGGGATAATGGAAGGTGTCCCTGCCTGTGATGAGAATGAGAGGATCCTTAAGGTCCCTCCAACCCAAACTTTCTCTGATTCTCTCATTCTATGAGGCCTCATAGCCTGGCCTCATAGAACAAAACCACCATGACACAGGATGCTGGGCTAGAGGGAGGGAAGGTCTCAGGCTGGGGCCCTGGCTGGAACAAGCTCTGTCAGGCAAAGATGTATGGCCAGCCTTGCTCCCCACAGCCTTGTCCTGCCTCTTCCCCATCCCTTTTCTGCCCCCTCCCAGTTCCCACACCAGCTCAATCCTTCCATTTCCTCTACAGTGAGGGCAGATCTGGTGGCAAGGATTAATGGCTTTGATTAAGGAACAGCAAACACAAAAGCAAGAGGGAACATTGTTTGGAAATCTCTCATCAAACAGGTATTTGTAGCTCTAAAATGCTGGAAAAAAGACATTACTGTCATAGAAATGAGTGAGAAATGAGATAAAGGATTTGTCTCACAGGGCAGGCCAGAGCACCCTGCCTGTTTCATTTGCTGGGAACTGGTTTTCCAAACAAGGGAAAGTTTAGTGCAGGCATCATTAACAAGGGTGAGAACTGAGTGAAAGGAGAGCGAGGCAGATGGTGCCAGAAGGGAGGTCTGGAGTTCCCCAAGGTCAGTCGTGGTGGCTGGTCACTGTTTCTCCTGGCACAGTGTGAGTGGTCAGCATTGCCAGGACAGGCACTGTGTCCAGGGGGAGGGGATGGGATCTCATTGAGCAAAAACTTCTGGAAGAGGGGATGGGTGGGATGAAACCTGTTCAGCAGGTGGGAGGCAGAGCACACAGTGGTGTCGAGCCCAAACAGGCAATAATTCTGTGATAAAATCTTGGGACATTATTTATCATGCTGGTCCCTTTCTTCAAACACCAATGTTTGAGCATAAGGGTGTCCAGCCCAGCTGAGAAGCTGTAATCCTGTCCCTGAAACCATCTCGGATCCTCCTCGTTTGTATATTCAAGCTGATGGGTGCCTGCTGCAGCCATAAAGAGGCTGATAGTGTTTTGAATATCTTATTTGTTTTCCAGAGGCCATCTGGCTGCATTTCTTCATTGTTTGAGAAAGCAGTGACACTGTCAGTGCTGCATTACCCAAAAAATGCCCTGTGCTGGGAGAGTGAGTGACTGGAGAGGCAGAAAAGGGATGTGTGAGCACTCAGCAGTCGCAGCTGCTCAGCAGGGCTGTGCATGACTTTATGAGATCTCTCAGCATCTCACTGAGAGGAGCAAAGTTGCTGTTCAAGACCCTGGGAGCCAGCGAGCAGCTCCTGTGCCATGTCATCAACTCCTGTGCCATGTCATCAGCTCGGCCATGTCACCAGCTGGCCAGGCACCCCCCAGCTTGTGCAGCTCAGGGTTTCAGCTCTGGGTGTCCCACCTGGTGCATGCAAACTGGGATGGCTGCTGGGATCCACAGATCTGCTCCCAAGGGAGCAGTGAGGGAGCTCAGTGCAGGGCAGGATCAGGCCAAGGTAATCAGAACCCAGTGCCTGGCAAGAGCTGAGGAAAGGCCAGCCCTCACACTGGTTTGGACTCATCAGAGGATGATTCCCTGGTCGCCTTGCTTTTGTGGTGTCTGGAGGCAGGGACACCACCCAGCCTTGGGAACACAAACCCACAGTGTGTTTTGATGTCACTCAGGAACCTGCAGCCACAAAACTGCTCAAACTTTTAACTTTGCAGCCTCAACCCAGCCCCTTGTCACGCTCAGAGCAGCCCCGAGCTGAGCCCGGCCTGGCCGTGCAGGCTGCCTGCCATCTGGCACAAGCAGGGCCAAGGAGAGTTAAATAAATGTTAAATACACACTAATGCCGTGTGACACCAGCAAAAGGCAGCGAGTTCAAGCTGCAAGAGTCTGCTTATGTAAACAGCATCCTGAAATTAATATTTACCTTTTAAAACAAACAGATATTTGGGGTGTTTCACAGCCTTTCTGCCTAGCAGATGCCAAGAACAACAGCTTGGTACTGCAGGGAATTGGCTTGACAGCTCAGGGGACAGCAAACTCCCCACCAGTCTCCAGACTGTGAGGTCAGAGCCAGTCCCTCTCTTTTCAAGCAGATAAATTCGCACAAGTGCCAGATTAATCTTTGCTCAGTGGCTGCGACCTCTAATGAGGAGTGGGAGCCACCCCGACGTGGCAGGGGGGGCAGGATTGGAGCGGCAGATGGGCTGGGGATGGAGGATTTGGGGATGCTCGGAGCGGTCCCTTGTCCACAGGGGCCCTGGGGAGGCAGAAGGGCTGTCCCGTGGTGCTCCTTGGGTGGCAGCATTGCCACCAGCCTGGCTGCTGTGCTCCCCCTCCAGCCAGACCTGCACCTGTGGGTAAATCCCATCATTCCCCAAAGGAGTGATGGTTTTGCAAATCACCACCACAGCCCCTGTCAGAGCACAGCCAGGCTTGGGGATGTTGCTCACACACACCAACTTCTACTGCTCCTCCATTGTGGCCATCCCCATCCTCATGTGAGCACCCAGCACTTTTTTGGGGTTTGCTATGTTATTTTAAAACATTTTTTTATAATTTTCCAGCAACGCAATATGAGTGGTCACAGTCACAAAGCAAAAGTCAGCTGCCACCGTGGAGGTGTTTGGCAGTAAACAGCAAATGAGTAGAGGCTGGGTATGAGCCTGATTTTGGGTTTAATAGGGTATTTTTTGTAGATATCTGAAGCAGAAGGAATTTTTGGTGTGTTTTGCAGCTCATAACCTCTACCATCATTCCCTGTTGGATTTTATTTCAGCCCTCTGCTGCTGACACACCTCCATCCCTGGCACTGTGCTTCCATCCTCCTCCCAGCTCAGGATGGCTCTTCCCTCTTGGCTATGGTGCTGATCCCCTCACGATCTTCCCTCTGGCTCTGGGTGCACTTTTCCCAGAGGATTTTGGGGTGGCGTGGCTGTGCAGGGTCCATGCTCACAGCCACCTTGTCCTGGTGCTCAGCTGGCTCCTACTTTGGATTTTCAACTCCCTCCAGCAGATTCTTGGTGGTTTTTCAACCTCCCATGAAAGGGAAAAAGGAGATACAGGATACTGATGGGCCAGGGATGCACCAGGGCTTGGAGCAGAGCTGGGAATCCCAAATCCATCCCTCCAGGAGCAAACAAAACCCACAAACATTGCACCCTGCATGAGGGGACACGGGGCTGCCACCCACTGTGGAATGACAAAGTGACAGCGCTTTTGGGGGCCGTTACCTGCCAGGCAGGGTAAAACAAAGCCAGTGCGTGGGTGGGAGGATGTGGGGAGGCTCTGTCGCCACTGGGAAACAAAAACCAGCAACGACACCAGCCTGGCTGCCGTGGGGCCCCACCACGGGCACGGGGGGGATGGGGGCCGATCAAACAGATGACACCCCAAAAGTGACAGCAAGGCAAGCTGAGCTCACCAAACCACATGAAGTTTAGGGTGCTCGGGTGCCAGAGAAGGGCTGCAGCCGCCTGGGGTGTTCCAGAGTGGCTGTGCCGGAAAAACGAGTGCGTTTGTGTTTGTGTTGGTGTTGAATACCTCTTTCCTTTGAAATCTAATCCTCTTTGCTTTGAAACTGCTGACAGTGCTTGTCAGGGCTCGCAGTGGCGGTGATTTAAAAGGTGATAGCGGCGCTGAGAAATCCATCTGCCCCGCCGAAGGCACTCGGGGAGCTGCGGCTCAGCGCTGGGCAGCGGGGCTGGGGATGCCACCAGCGCTGTGACAGCGGCACCCCGACACAAAGGGACACTGGGCTGCTCCTCCTCGGCTTCCCTTAGATCAGTTAGATCAGTTTGTGAGCAGTTTGGCCAAAGCTGAGCTGGAGAAAGAGGAGGAGTTTTACTACTGAGTGACAACTTCAGGGTAAAACAGGGAAGATGTGATCGGGTCGCTGGCAGGTCTGTGGGCACATGGGGACAGGACACCATGGGTGGGTCTGGAGAATGCCACCAGCCCTTCTGCCTCCCAGGTTCAACTCCAAAGGGGGTGTCCAAAACACTCTTGTGACTGCACCACACCTCAGCATCCCTTTGCAAATAAATTAAAACTCAATTATGATGTTTGGTGCATGGTAATGGGGTACTAATTTTCCCTAAGTGGTGTCTGATATATATGAAATCTCTGCTATTAAAATGAATGGCTAAGTTGCATTTTACATGAAAGCCCAAAAATCAAGGTTGCAAATAGGCAGATTCAAATAATCCTCTCTGAACTGGGAAAAAGAAATACCAGAGTTTTGAGGAGGGACCATGCCCCATATAAACAGGGATGTTTTCAGAACTGGCAGGGAGCAGCACTCCATATTTCTTCAGGGAATTAACCACAGAGTTTGGTTAGGGGTGATGGATTAGAGGAAGGTTTCCTGCCTGCTGATTTTGACCATGGACTTCAGTCACTTTGCCCTGCCTGTGTCCGGCTTCACCAAGGGTTTTGTGTAAGGATTTGTGCACCCTGGGGTTTCCAAGGAACATTTTTATACTACAGAAAAATAGTATAAAATAAATCTTTATATATAAGGATATAAAACATTTAAATGTGAATATATATTAATTTATGTAGATATTAAAATGTTTAATATATTATTTATATATTTATACTATAAATATATATTTAAATGTATTATATTATTTTTATTGTTTATTTTATTGTACACAAAATTTATATATTTATAATTTATATATTTTACATATATCTATATATAATTTTTATATCTATTTCTCTATATCTATATCTATATGAGAGATTTAATTTCTTATCCAAACCAAACCAGAGGGCAGCAATTCCGTTCCAGTTAGTGAGGGCTGAAAAGGATGGAGCTGAGGCAGGGGTTTAGCTGAGGGTGATGAGTTGGATATGATCCTCCCCAGGCCGTTCCCTTGCACTTCCAGCACCTCTGCCCACCCTTCCCTGTGCCCCCAGACCCAGGAGGGCACAGGGCAGCTGCTCCCCTGGCCAGGGTTCCCGGAGCACCCGCAGTGCCAGCCAGAAGGAGCGGTGGGAGCGTGTCCAGGCTGCAGGGCTGCCCTGCAGAGGGGCACGGCAGCTCGGGGATGCTCTGCCTGGCACTTGGCACGTGCCGTGGCTGCAGCTCCGGGCCTGGCCTCCTTCCCAGGGACGTGGCTTTCCTAGAAAGCTCTGCCTGCTGCCTGCCCTGGCCCCCTCACCAGAGATGCCATCAGCCTGAAGAAGAGCGGGAGGGGGCCCGGCAGTGCCAGGACTCCTTCCATCTTTGCCCAGGGGCTGATGATCCTGAAATAAAAGCTGCTGGAGTGCCCAGCTGTGTTTGGGTTTGAGTGTGGATGGACACGTGGGTGTGCCCGTCCTGCCCTGCAACATCACCTGGCACTGCCAAAGGGCTTCAGGTGATGAGGGAATATGCACAACGCAGTTTGGTTATCACTTCTTTTTAAACAGCTTTTAGGGTAAAAAATAATCCAGGACCACTAAGGAATTAACAATAGTTGTAATAGCTGAGCCTTGAAGGCAGCCTTCTCTCCCAGCCTTCTCTCCCAGCCTTCTCTCCCAGCCTTCTCTCCCAGCCTTCTCCAGCCCTGGGTCCTCTTGGCTAGAGCTCACTGCCCCGGGCTGCTGGGCCATGTGGCACAGGGTGGCTTCAGCTGGAGCAAGGGGACATTCCAGCTGGGCAATGTCCTGTGTTAATTTGGATGGAAGTTCGTTTTGGAAAAGAGGAAGGAACAAGTGTGTGACATTTTCATTCCAAACTCAGGCTTTGCTTTATGTGCTCAACCGTGGAGTTGGAAATCAGCAGAAATTGAAATAATGAATTTCACTGTTACTGACTTTAAAAAAAAAATCCATTAACTGGCAAATTCTGAAATGTCATGATTTTTCCGGCTGTTCAGCACAAAAACCAATCTGGAAGTGTCAGTATCTGAGCCCCCAGCAGCCCTGTGATCCTCACTGGCTCTGGTGGATCCCGTTGGTTCCCCGTTTGCTTTGGCTTCCTCAGGGAGGCCCCACATCTTTAGCAGAAGGACATCAGCCTTGCTGCCATCTCCCACTGGCACCTGGGGCTCTGCCCACAGCACCAGGAGGGTGAGGGGGTTTTTTGGAAGTTCTCCTGGCTGGACCAGCCTTGTGGATGGATCAGTGATGCAGTTCCTGCCCCAGGACCGAGCCTTTCCTGGCCGGAGCCGGACCCAAGGGCAGCCCAGGGTGCCCTGGGAGCAGCCAGCTCCACCCGGGAGTGGTGGGGAGCACAAAGCCCATATCAGCAATGATTTCCTGACAAACAGTGCGGCTCATTGTCTGTTCTCATTTATAAACTGCTCCACACCAGCCATCTGATATCCATTATTACAATTACAAACAATCCACAGTAACTCTCCAGCTGGTCAGCTCCATCCTAACAGCACTGCAGCCATTCAAGGATGCCATATGGTACCAGAGTTTCCAAAGCAGCATTGTCAATCAGCCTTATTAATTTCTGAGTTCATTTCTTTTCCTTTTAGGGATATATTTTTTCCTTTCTTTCTGTATAAGACAGAGACACTTCTCTGGCCTCAATTTGGAATATGCAGCTTGACAGAATAATTGAAACATCTACATCTCTGAGGCAGCTGGCAGGGAAAGGAAGAGCCTGAACTCTGTGAGCAGCTCCTGAGTACTGGTGCTCATGCAAGACCTCCAAGTGTCTCTTCCCATCTATACCCCAGTGCGTGCCACGAGAATATTAAAAACCCATTAGATCCGGAGTGCCGGACATGGCTGGCTCTTTACTGCAGATGGAGGGTTGCTAATGGCCATTTCCCTTCGATCTCTGAGGCTCCTTTGAGCTATATTTATTTTTTCCCCAACATTTTGGAGCCTACGGGTGGTGTCGTTGGAGTCGGTTGGAGATGCTGAGATGCTGCCGGCTCTGCTCATGCCCATCCTGTGGTGAGCAGGAGCTTGGAAGAATCCCAAGGTGATTCCCAACTAGATGGACTCTTCCTTTGAGGTGATTTCTGGGTGATTTCTGGTGATTTTGTGCCTGGCCAGTTCTGTGTGGCACCATACACTGTATGGTGTATCTGTCACAGTGTCACTGTGCCTGGCGCTGAGGGAAAGGGCTATGCTGGATGTGCCATTCCCAGCCCTGCAAACACATCCAGGCACTGCACCACAGCCACTGGCTGCAGGGACTGCTGGGCCTTAATTTTTGCTTTGCTTTTGTATTTTTTAAGCAAAATCAGCAATCACCCTGAGAGGGTTTCTTTCCTTGCTCAAGGCAGCAGGATTTTGTGGCTCTGAAACGCTCGGCTCCATCTAAAGCTCAGCACCTGAGCTCCAGCAGGATTTTCCTTCCCTGGTGGTGGGATAGAGGTGATGGGGCGAGTGGAGGTGGAGACCTTTCAGGATGAGCCATGGGCATCCTCAAAGTGTCCCTGTGAAAATGTCTCCACACACTTTCATGTTTTTTCTCTCCCCAGCTGACTGTGTGGTGTTCACAGCTGGAGCCAAAGATTCCTGTTGGGATGTGGGTGCCCCCAGCAGCACCCCAAACATGCTGGGCTGTGGGTACCCACACCTGGCAGAGCTGCTCAATTCAGGATTTCATTCCTGGCAGGGATACATTGCCAGGGAAGAGGAATCAGGCTGAGAGGAGAGAGGAAGGTCCAGTGGCTCCTTGCGCCTTGTTGGGTGAGAGCAGCAGGTTTTGGGGCCGTGCATTATGCAGATCATGGGGGATTATGTAAAACCTCTTTGTTCATCCTCCCTGTCAAGGGCAAAGAGCTCTGTGGGGCCAGGACAGTTTGGGGGTGACATCTGCAGCCGCACAGATGGTGACACCAGGGCTCCAGCCACCAGAGGAGGACGTCCCCTGACTCCCTGTCCCACAGTCCCTACGGGCATTTCCTCATTGCTTTTAGCTCTTGGGAGCCCAGCCAGGATCCAGCAGCAAGCCAAAGCTCAGCCCAGCTGTGCCAGGGGCTTTGCTCCTTCCCAGAGCTGTGGGCAGTGCCACCTGCAGAGGGAAGGTGTCAGGCCTCTGGAGCAGCACCCCTCAATGACAGCTGTCACTGTGCAGCATCAGCACTGCAGTGCCTTCACCCACGGGCAGTGCAGGTTATGGTGCTTCTCCTACCTGTGGTGTGGGCTGGGAGCCTCTTTGACACAGCCATTCCTTACTGCCATCATTTTTGTCTGATGCAGTGCACACACCTTGAAGGGTACACTGAACGGGGTGGATTGTTTGATTTATCTATGATAACAAAATACCATTTTTTTGTTGCCGTTTCCCACCTGTTTGGCTCCCAGCACAGAGCCCCTGTTCCCACGGGGGTCTCTTCAGCCATGGTTTGGTGCCCAGCTCGCACTCCCATGGGGACACTGCCAGGCATGAGGTGCTGTCCCAGAGGGTAGGGGAGGCTGTGTCTGCATGGATGAGTTCCCATCCCCAGCTCTGCCCTGGTCTCACCTGATGCAGCTCATGGTGCTGCTGTGGTGGGGCAGAAGCCTGAGGCCCTGCTGCTACCTGTGGTGCCCACATGGGCTGGATTTATGTTGAGTTTCCATCTGGCTTTTCCCTGCCCTCAGGCCCTCTCCAGTGTGCAGGGGAAGGTTTCACAGCCCTGTTTACATGGACACCCAGTCAAAGTTCACTCTGCTGCCATTTCTGCTGCTTGGAGTTTGGCTCTGTCATTTCCCTGTTTTCACCAGGACTGTACATCCCTGCCTTTGATCCCAGCTCCCCTCCCTGGCCAGGTGTTGGAGGCTTTCCAGGAGGGCTGGAAGGCCCAAAGGGGTATTGAAGGGGTTGGTTTTGATCCCCAGCAGCAATGGGCAGGACCCCTCTTCCCAGTCCCACCATCCAGGACTGTCCCCCCTGAGCTTCTTTTCCCCCGTCAGCATCTCCCCACAGGACACACAGACCTCCTTTTCCTTTGAGCTTCTGAATTTGTGACATTTTCCTTGATTTTACCCCTCTTTCCCCTCTGGCTCTCAGTGAATCACCTCATGCTTTCTGCAGAAGGCTCCTCACTGGCTCTCAATCTCTCTTACCGTGGCCATGGGGATGCTGGAGCCTCCTGGCTCAGCCCCTGCCCTGTCCCTCCTGCTAAAATGGCACAGATGACAGCCTGGCCTTGGGCAGCTCCACTGTTCCCCCAGATTCTCTGTGACCCTTGTCCAGAGGAGCCCTCGTGCCTGTGACCCTTCCCACGGGCTGGGAATGCATTGGGAGAGCTCTGGGATCTCATGTGTCCGCCCAGCCCACTGCTGTGGGGCCATGTGGTGCATTGTGACTGTCCCACAGCACAGAGCCACTGCCCCAGGGTTGGTTTTTACTTTTTCCCCATCCCTGATGCAATTCTGCAGTTATCCCTTTGCCCCCTGAAATGTGTCCACTTGCTGAACCCCTTCTCTTTCATGACTGCCCAGCACCGAGGCTCCAGGATCCACACTTGCTTTTGCTTGAAGGTTGTTTGGGATATTTTTCCCCCACATTTTTTTCTGTGGGATTTTGCTGTTTTCTCAGCATTCTTCAATTATGATTTCACATACCTCCAGGAGCTGACTCACTGCTGACACCATCTTTTCTGAGGATCTGAGGGAAAGCCAAGCCAACACGACTTTCTGGTCTCATTCCTTGGTTCCTTCTGCTCTAGCCCTTCCTGACAGGCACGGTTCCCTTGGGCCAGTGTTTCCTTGGGAACACCTCCCCACGAGCACAGAGCACACCTTGGATCATGCACACATGGACCCTGGGTCAGTCCTGGCATCACCTGTATCCATCTTTCCAACGGGCTCGGAGCACAGGCTGGGCAGGGAAAGCTCTACACTATCACTCCTCCTGATTGTGATTGCAATTCATGCTCACATCAACAGAGGAGAGCATATTTCCCTTTTTCTTCCCAAGCTCTTGAGGGTGTTAGAGAAAAAAATCCGCTCTGCCAGCTGCTCTGCCTGGAGCTTCCTGCAGCAGGGATGGGGAGACAAGTGGGCAAGGGCATGAAGCCAAGGTCAGCGTTTGCTCCAGTGCCTGCCCCACACAGCTTTCCAAGAAATTCTGCAGCAGGAAAGAAAAAAAAACAAACCCAAAACAAAACACCTAATTTTTTCATTTGCAGCTGGAACAAGGCCAGATTTTGCAGCAGAACATTTTTTTGGTAAAAATGGAGCTGTTGTCTCCTGGCCAGCACTTGTTGAATGGCCCCTGCCCGGACAGCTCTGGGGAATGGCAGAGCCAGGGCTGGGACATTGAGCTGAGGGGCAGCAGCAACTGCCTGCTGGGTTTTGGGGCTGAGCCTGGAGCCCGGAGTGTCCCTGTGAGGTGCCACCAGAGGGGACCGGCCGCCTCTGCTGCGGGCTGCGATCACAACTCCGCTTTGAAAACTCTCCAGTGCTTTGTTCTCCCCCTGATACAATCCATTTGGAGCAAATGCAGTCTCGGAGCATCTTGCCAAGCCCGCAAGCTTTGTGGAGGGCGGCTGCTGCGAAGCATTAGCGGCAGATAAGGCCTCCTCGGGGATGGCTGCCTGGGGAGGGAGCGGCGGAGGGGGAGTCTCGCCTCGCCTCGTCTGGCCCGGGCACTTCGCTGACCGGGCAGCCAGGGAATGCCAGCCTCTGCCCCGGCTCCTTCACCAAATTCATCCTGCCACTCTCCTGTTCCTTCACCCATCGTGCTCCAGGGTCTGAGCCCGCTGCTCCTCACAGCCCACCCCCGATAATCCCCTGCTGGCCGGGCACCCCCGGGTGCCGCAGCATCCCCCACTCCCCACGGGGGCTCAGTGCTGGCCCGAACAAGGGGCAGAGCGAGGTGGCTCAGAGGCGGGAGTTGGGATGGAGCCCCTGTGCTGGTCCGGAACCCCAGGGCTGGACTCACCCCACCTGCGGTCACAGGTGTGCGGGAATTTTTGAGCCCCTGGAGGGAAATTCCTCGCCCTGCCCTGTCCTGTCCTGCCCGATTGGTGCAGACAGAGGAGGCTGGAGGTGCGGGAAGGGATGCCCGGGGTAGCCTCAGGCAGGGGCAGAGGTGCAGCCAGGGATGCCCCGGTCCCGGTGAGGCGCCAGGGGCGGGTGAGGGATGTGATCAGTCCCTGTGGGATGCAGTCTGTCCCCAGCCTGGGGACCTGGGGCGCTCGGTGACAGTTGAGGGGGTGGGAGCGAGGTTAATGCCGTTAGGAGCCAGGGCAGGGGGTCTCCAACAGACGAGGCCTCGCCGGCCAGATGGGGAGACTCGTCTGCCGCTCGCCGGGGCCACAAAGGAGGGTCCCCCGGCAGCAGCTGGTCCCGAGGAAGAGGTTAAGGTGACACGTGTCAGGGCAAAGCCCAAGGGTGGCAGACGCGGCCCAGGCCCTTGTGGGGGTCACCTCCCATCTGACGGGGAGCAGGTGGGGTGGGAGCCGCGGGGACCGGGGCTGGAGGGGCGGCGGGATGGCTCTGTCAGGGTCCTGCCGGGCGGTGGCACGGCCTGTGACAGCCATTCGCTGTCTGCCTTTGTGCTTTTGCAGATAATGAACCTTTTTTCCCCCCCTTTTTTGTCCCAGGAAGAATGGCAATGTCCCCATGGCAGGAGATGCTGACGGGGGTTATTGCACGCCCTGGTCTGGAACTGGGGATAGGACAGGGGACAGTGAGAGGATCAGTGGCTTGAGAGCCAGGACAGGGGCTGGCCAGGCATCCTTGCAGTCCGATGGACACTGGGACGGGCATCCATCCTGCTCCCCAGTTTTGTACAACTGGACAAACCACAGGCAATGCTTCTTCCCTGTGGGCAGTGCTGGCCCCAGTCTGGAAGGCAGGATCCAGCCAGGGGTCAGGGCTTAGCCCCTGCCACAGCTCAGCCCCTCACCCAGCTCAGCCCCCAGCCCCTCGGCTCCCCCTTGCCACGAGGCTAATTTCTATTATCTTTTCCAGGCCATATGAATTCTATTAATATCAAAGTAATGAGGGAGTTACTGCGATTCGGAGGAACGGCTGGGGAATTGCTCGGGGTAGGGTTTCACCAGCCAAGAGGGTAAATTAAAACCTCCCTTTGGAGAGGAGCAAAGGGCTGTAGCAGAGGTGAGAGGGGACCAGCCTGGGGCAGGGGGGCATGGTCACGGGTGTCCTTCCCCTGGGGTGCCACTGCTGCCATCCATGCCATGCCCCTCATGCCGGGGGACTCCTCTGGATATGCCATGAGCTGGATGGGGAGCTCACAGCAGGGATGATGCCCCCCATTCCCTTTCTGCAGCCCCTCCAGCCCCTGCAAAAGCCCCCTAAGGATCGTGCCTGGAGCATCCAGCCTGGAATACAGAGGGATGGATTCCCCTGCTCAGCCTTCCTGGAGCCTTGTGGGTTCGAGCTGCTGCCCTGCTGTTTGATTTAGGGCGCCCCTCAAAGCAGCATTGAAATGCACAGAGAGTGCTCAGGGCTTGGGACAGTGCTGGGCTCCCTCGAGGCACGCAGGGTCCAGCAGGCAGGGAGAGGATGTGATCACAGACCCTTCCTGGCACCCAAATCCAAGGAACTGAGGCATTTCCAGGCCCAGCACTCTTCCCCGACTATGAAAAAGACCTGGCAAAGCTGCCAGCACTGCTCCCCTGGGCAGCCCTGAGGTCACTTGGGAGACCTGAGAAGACCACGAGGAAGGGGAAAATAGCAGGGAGGGAAAGGGAAAGAGCAGGAATCATATATATCTATATATATGTGTGTGTGTGTGTGTGTGTGTGTGTGTGTGTACATCCTCCTATAAAACAAGTTCCAGCTACTTGTCAGGTTGGAAAAAGAGCTTTTTATGGGGCAGTGGATGGGCTCCTCCTGCATCCCCCTCAGCTGCAGGGTGCCTGGGGACACAAGCAGAGCCTGATCCCAGCTGCAGCGGGGACCCAGCCAGGAACTGGGGACACGGGGAGTGCACGAGGCTAAGCCGGAGGAGCATGAATATTTTAAGGGTAAAAATAGCTCTTGTTGTGGAGCAGGGGCGTCACACACGCCTGCAAGCTGGGAGGGAGCAGGAGGTGCCTCCCAAGTCCTCAGGAGAAGAATTGGGTGAGGAATGGGAGGGTGGGTTAAGAGGAGGGTGGGGTTTGTGCCCTCGGTGCTGAGCAGAAAGTCAGGGCATGTGGGAGGATCCTGTCGGACACCGCCCCCCAAAAACCAGCGCTGAGGCCGACCCAGAGCCCAGAATAACTGAGCAGTGAGGAGAGGTGAGGGTTCCTCCCCAGTGCCCTCTTAGCCCAGATAAAGAGGGAATATTTGTACAACGGCGCTAGTGAGACACAGGACAGGGTTTCCCAGAGCAGACGTGGATGCCCCAGAGTTGGGACATCAAGGCCAGGCTGGATGGAGCTTCCAGCAGCCTGGTTTAGCAGAGTAGTCCCTGCTATGGCAGGGGGCTTGGATTAGATGGTTTTTAAGGTCCCTTCCCACCCAAACCACTCTGTGACTCTCAAACCCAGCAGGCTGAGCGGGCAGGGGTGTCCCCTGCCCCCGTGTGGCACGAAGCCACACGTGGTGACATGGGTGAGGGTCACCCCGTCCCGTTCCTCTGGTTGTGCCACCAGCAGCCGCAGATGCCGCAATTCCTGAGCTGAGCCTGGGGGGTCTCAGCTGGTGGCAAAGCCCCCCGATCCCCGCAAGGCTTTGTCCCGCGGCAGGCAGCGCCCAGCCGGACGGTGGGGTGGGGACAGGAGGTGCCCCAGAGCCCGGGGTGGGGGTCCCCGGCCACCCCCAGCCCGCGGCAGCGCCGGCGGCTGCAGAGCGGCTCTTTGCTGGCATCTGCTGACAGCGGGAGATCCTGCAGCTCTTCCGAGGGAGCGACACTGAAACTCGGCCCGGAGATGGCCCTGGCCCCGCTCTTGGGAAGGAGCAGGTCCCTGGAGCCTGGGGCTGTCAGCCAAGCACCTGCCAGGGGCGCCCTGCAGGAATGGGGCTCTTGCAGGGAAGGTGGAGCCCCACAGAAGGGTGCATTTAACTCAAAACCCTGACGGTGTAGGTGGCTTTCCAGCTAGAAGTGGGAAAACATCCCTCAGGCCTTAAACACAGCCTTTCCCTGGGATACAACACTCTTCCATCCCTCCTGTGCCTCTGTTATGGGCTTAGCACAGGAAGCTCTTCCTGCTACGTCCCGAGTCAGGGAATGAAATCACATCTATCAAGGTCTCCTTGTGCTCCAGACAACCTCTTGGAATCACAAATCATAGAATGGTTTGGGTTGGAAGGGACCTTAAAGTTCACCCAGTTCCAACCCCCCTGCCATGGGCAGGGACACTTTCCACCAGACCAGGTTGCTCCAAGCCCCATCCAAGCTGGCCCTGCACACTTCTGGGGATGGCGTGTCCACAGCCTTGGTGGTGTCACATTAACAGGCCATCAGAGAGAGGTGACAGTAGCAGAGAGAAGTGACATTTATCAAAGCTCTACCTGTTGAGTTATAAAAACCCCAGGAGAGCTGCAGGATCCAGATTCCTGGGCAGTGTATCCCACCAACTCTGCAGTCCAAGAGATGCTTATTCCCAGTGCCAGGCAGGAAGGAAACAGCATTTTCAGTTGCAAGCTGAGAATTAACCAAAAAATGGCCCAGTCGAACGGCAAACATGACAGTGGACTTTACAATCGGCAGCTCATGTGCTGATTTTATTAATAATTTATGTCCATTATCTGATTAACACCCCTGCTACTGATACCACTTGGTCTTAGAGCATCAGAGAGCCAAAGCTGCAGGAGGTAGTGACTGGGCTTTAATGTGCAACAACTTTTGCCTTTCTGAAATTATTTTAGCTTCTGTGTGCTGCTTTTTCCCACCCAGTCTCTTGTTCCTTGATTAAATGATCCTGCCCAGATAACATATGAGCTACCATGCAGTGGCATAAGCATTTTCCCACTGTGAAAGCCCAGCTGACTGTGGTTATCTTACAGGAATCCATAAGGGAAGAGCCTGCATGAGATGGAAGAAACTTTGTAGGGACTTATTATGCCCCAAAGCAGACAGAAACACTCTAAAGGACTTGGAGATCCCAGTGATTCTAAAGTCAGGTACTTTAGAATCACACATTTTTTTTCTGTGTTTCCTGCATAGTGAAGGATGAATCCATCTGTTAAGTACATATTGCATATCTATATCTCTTAATATCTAGACTAAAATCTATCTAGATAATGAAAGCTATTTCCCTTCAATCCCTGGCAGGGTTTCACAGGTCTCAGTCCTGCAAGGTGGAGTTGGTGTCATCACCTTCCATGAATTCCCACAACACTGAGCTCAGCAGCCCTTCCCTGATGCTGAGGACTAAGGATTGTCAGGGCATCCACCGGCCTGAGATGCTGCCTGGATCCCCACAGATTGGGAATGTTGTCCCAGAGACTGAACTTGAGCTCTTCAAGTCTTTTATTTTCTTCAGAAGGGATTAATTCAATTAACACAAGTTACAAACCAGCTCACAGCACTCTATAAATAGACTGGTGGGCTTTGACACAGCTCCTGGCTATGCCAAGAAATGGGACTAATAATAGCTGCTTAATGGTGAGGTTCAGGGGGCTGGAGAGAACAGGCAGAGAAAATGCCAGGATGGCTTAAACCTGCCATGAAAATCAGCTGGGGAAGTGTGGAATCCCAGAATCCCAGAATGGTCTGTGTTGGAAGAGACCTTAAAGCTCATCCCATTCCACCCCCTGCCATGGACAGGGACACCTCCCACTATCCCAGGCTGCTC
Source organism: Peucedramus taeniatus (assembly GCA_013400575.1). NCBI lineage: Eukaryota > Metazoa > Chordata > Aves > Passeriformes > Fringillidae > Peucedramus > Peucedramus taeniatus. Next base: position 92,459 of record WBNO01013578.1, read on the forward strand.
CAAGCCCCATCCAGCCTGGCCTTGGACACTGCCAGGGATGCAGGGGCAGCCACAGCTGCTCTGGGCACCCTGTCCCAGGGCCTCAGCACCCTCTGCAGGATCCCAACAGCCACCGAGGAAGCTCTGCTGGAGGGGATGGCTCAGAGTGGGGGGCACAGAGCCTATCCCTGCCACACTGCCACGTCCTGCTCCTGGGGACTTTTGCAGGATAATGGAGCCAAGAGATGCTTTTTCCAGCTACAAAGCAGTAATTTCCCTCAGGGCCGAGGTCAGGGCCCTGGCAGCACCCCCAGTCCTGCACCTCAGCCTCCTGCACTCCCCAGCCCCTTCCCCTCCCACTGTTCCTGCTGCCAGGAGAAATTCCCAGCTGGGCTTTTGTCACCGACGCACGCGTGTTTCTGCGGGAAGTTTCTATTTCTGTGAATAGCAATTTTTCAAGCAACTCCTCCCCCGCCTGCTCTCTTTCACAGGAGCCCTGACGAACTCCGCTGGCATTCCTGGAAGCTGCGTCTCTCCTGCGTGCCAGCCCCGGCCGGAGCCTCCGCCCTCCGCCCTCCCGTCCCAGCGCCTGTCCCACAGCTCCGCGGCGCGGGAGTTCCCCTCACGGCACCTTGTGCGGGTCAAATCCAGCTGGGAGCATCCCGTGTGCTGGGCTCCCGATGCTCACCGTGCGCCCTGCGACAGGAAAGGGCTAAAAAGAAGTGGAGAAGCCTGGGGGAGCCAAGCCTGTGGGAAAACCCCAAACCAGCAGCACCTCTGCTTGGGGGGCACGGAGAACTCCCAGAACATCCTGGCATGTCCCAGTTTCTCAGGCCACAGCTCTTGCCAGGCTCAGCTGTGCAGAGGAGCCAGCAAATGATTCCTGTCTTTGATTAAACCTGGAGCCGAGCCCCCAGTGCTAGAGCCAAGCCCCCAGTTCTTCACCAGTCTGTCAGCCCCATTTGTCTCCTCCTGATGGACCCCCTGCTCAGGGTGAGCCTCCCAGTTTGGGACCAGGCTCTTAAGGGCACTTTGGGTTCCCTGTTTCCATTAAAAAACACCACCTGCAGTACTAGCCTGGGGTCTCTATCCCACATAAGTTGTCATAGGAATATTAATTGTTGTGTCATAGGAATATTAGTTGCTGTAACTGCAGTGAAGGGACTGGCAAAGCAGGGGTTCCCACAGCCAGGCAGAAGTGGTGGCTGGGGATGTGCTCTCTGCTGGGGTCACTGAGCATCGGCCTTGCTGCACCCACAGGGTGAGGCTGTTTCCCCAAGGAGGTGAAGTCAGAGTGCTGTGATCTGGATCCAAGGACCACGGTGCTTTCTCCATCCCAGCAGCAGGACAGGGAAAGGCTTTGGAACCATCTGGATGGCTTCCATGCATCCAGGCCATGCTTATCAGCATCCGTGCCTCGGGGCACAGAGCTGAGAAATGAAAGGGAACAACCCAAACGATGCTGCTCTGCTGCACTGAGAGCAGTGTTTAGTGATCCCACTGCTGGCTCAGATGGGAATGGGCCCTTAGAAGCTGGAATTATCAAAAGCAGCTCTTGGGAATGAAAAAAAGCTGGACAAATTGGTGATTGCAGCTGCCTGGCTGGAAAAGAAAGTGAGAACTCCCAGGGCATGTGGCTCAGGGGGAATGAGCTCTGTGTCCACTTGAGAACCAAATTCCCCTTGCTGCTCCCAAACTGAGAGGCACTGGCAGCCAGAGTGGGGCTGGACAGGGGATGGGATCAGAGCAGAATATCCTTGGGGTGATGTAGAAGTGCTTGCCACAGTGAGCAGCATTGCAAAGGCAAAGTGTCACTTAAACCCCGGACATTTTAGAGAAGAGAAAATCAGGAATATGTAAAGCGTCTGTCTTGTAAAGAAATAACCTTCAGGGTTTCCTCTGCTGCAACCTCAAGAAATTCCTCAGCTGCTGCTGCTGCGTGGGAGGGAGCCCGGGGAGCATTTTTCTCCTCTGTGTGAGGCTGATGCTCAGGGCTGGTCGCAGCCCCTGGCCGGGAAGGGCTGTGCTGAGCAGCACATGCTGCAGCCCCCCTGCCTCAGGTGCCCAGAGCTTCTCTCCACTCTCTTCCCAGCCTGCCATAAATGTTACAGGATTCTCACAATTCCTTGTGCTTTCCAGAGGGGCTGAGACCTCAGTAGTCCTGTACCAGAGGCTTCTGGCACTGCTTGAAGCACTCTGCAAGGGGCAGAGGGGATGTGCCAAGAACGGTTTGCTACTCCTGGAGGTATTTTCTACTCCTAATTAATGCAATAAGAATGGGTGTCTGCCAAGGAAGTAAAAATATTCCCGTTTTCAAGATCCAGGATCCAAGTAAGGAAAAAGCAATGCAGACACCATCTCCCCCTGCCCAGCTGCTGTTTAACCCATTGGGACTCTTGGGAGGTTCCTGCCCTGGCTGTGGCTGCTGGGGTGAGCCACAGCTCTGTGCCCAGCTCCCACTGCTCCTCCTGTGACAGCCCAGCACAGGGACACCCAGAACGTCCAGGGCCAGACTTGGGACAAACAACAGAGTACTGGGGGCCTGTGTCCCTCCCCATGCCAGTCCCAGGATGGAGTGGGAGCACTGGGAAGCACCAGGTCCTCCTGGTGGCCTGTGTCAGGCCAGAACAAGGAGCATTGGGGAGCACTAGGGAGCTGTGTCCCTGCTGGTGCCCCATCCCAGGATGGTGAGGGGAGAACCAGGCTCTTCCAGAGTCCCATCACCAGTGGGGCCCTGGTGCCCTGGTCTCTCCCCATGCTCCATCCAGGCCAGAGCTGTGTCTCTGCCATCCCAGGCTGGAATGGGGAGAGCTAAGGAGCGCCGGGCCCTCCAGGTGCCTGTCCTAGGATAGAGTGGGAAGCCCTGTGTCCCTCCTTGTGCCCCATCCCAGGGTGGAGAGGAGAGTTGTGTCCCTCGTGGGCAGGCATGGAGAGCACTGGGGAGCACCATGTCCCTCTGGAGCCCCTTCATCCGGGCTGGAGAAGGGAGTACTGGAGAGCACTGGGGAGCATCGTGTCCTCCCGGTGCCTGTCCCAGGATGGAGCAGGGAGCACCGGGCAGTTGTGCTCTTGCGTGTGCCCCATTCCATGATGGGGAGCACTGGGGAGCTGTGTCCCTTCCTGGATTGGTGCGGGGAGCACTGGGGAGCGTCCCGGTGCCCCGTCCCAGGAGGGAATGGGATGGGGCCGGGGTCCCGCTCTCTCCCAGGGCTCCGTCCCGGTCCGGCGGGGCGGTGCGTGGCGGGACGGGGCGCGGAGCGGTGCGGAGCGCTGAGGGGCGGTGCGGAGTGCTGCGCGGAGAGGCTGTGCCGGGTGTGGAGAGGCGGTGCGGGACAGGGACAGGAGCTGCGTGGGGCGCTGAGGGCCGGTGTGAGACAGGCGGTGTGGGGCGGGGACAGGCGGTGCGGGGCGGTGTAGGAGAGGCGGTGCGCGGAGTGCTGAGGG
>WBNO01013579.1:8474-47285 GCA_013400575.1 Peucedramus taeniatus
TTTTTGACTGAACATGCTTAACAGTTAGTTAACATGAAAGGACCTTCTTGCTTTCTTGTGGTATTTCCTGGTAGGGGTCTTTTTCATAGTGTGTACTTGTTCATGAAACTTTGCACTGAAAATACTGAAGAAAAAGATACCAGGAAAAAAAAAAGTGCACCATTTTTTAAATGGTAGCTGCAGATGTAAATAATATATGCCTTTCTTTTGGAAATTTCATTAGAAAGAACTTTCTTGTGTTATAAAATGGAATGTGAGACTCAGAGGCAGAGTACTTTGGTGTAGAAAGACCAAGAAACTGAGAAGCTCAGAGCATGGGAACACAGAACAGGAGAATGCGACAACAGGTTGTATCCTGTTGTTTTGTTAAGTCCTGTCGATTGCAAATGCCAAAAATGTGGGTTTTTCTCTTTTATTTTCTTCCATGAATTTATTGTTTTTGATTCACTCATCCTTTTTAAGTGTTATTTTCATGATCTGAATAAATTTCCTAAATGAAAAGCAAAAAATCCCAGCTGGTTTTCCTGTGCACTTAAGACTGCTCTCATTACCTTCAAGACAAAACTGTGGTTTTTACACCAGTTACCTAAGCCATCATCATGTTTCTCTGCATGTTCAGTATCTCAGCAGATGCAGGAAATACTTGCTACATGCTGCTGGCAACACCAGGAGCTGAAGTTCCCCAGTCTCTTTGAAACAGCAGCAGTATGCAGAATGCCAATTTACAATTTCAGGCTTCAAATTGGTTCCTTCGTAAGGAAAACCTTGCCCTGCTGCACTGACAATAAAACTAAGTAATCTGAATAACTGAGAGGTGATCAGAGTTTTCACTTTTAAAAAATCTGAAGTCTTTTCCCCACTCTTGTTTGTATTCTACATAAAAGTTACTTTCCTGGTCAGCTGGTGGAATTCTTCAAGCATAAAAGCGGAATTTTTTCTCTCTGCTTCAGAAAATCCACAGAAATTTTATTATTCTTCTGATTAGAAGTAATCCATGTAATAGGGTAGTAGGGGAGAGTACTTTTTAAAGCCTTTTCTGCCTACAGCCCATGTGGAGAGATCAAACCTAGGATCAGTTGAGGCAACTGCTGAGACTGGGTCACTGACAGCTCGCTCATAAAGTCTCGTTTTAGAAATGAATATGTTCTAATTTCTCTGACTATTGTGAGTGCAGCTGAGAATGTATGCAGCTTTTTCACACTCTACGTGCTTTTTGTAAATATCTAAAAGAGAAGCATTCCATTGGGTTCACATTTCTTCTTTTAATTTATTCATATGTATGTACATTGCTTTTCTCCTGCAGTTCTATGGCCCATTACTGCATGAGTAAACTGTGTGCAGATTTTGCAAGTCTTTGCCAGAAGATGTTTATTACTCTCATCATTCTTATGAAAATCATGTTCCAGCAGATTCAGGCAATGTGTAAAACATGGTATGTGTGAATTGGCCATTTCACACTACACTTACAATATTGCCAGCAATAATAATACCAGGGAAGGGGCCTTAGGGAAGGGGATAGACCGTACGTTAATTTGGTCATGAAGCTCTGATATGTGATCTTTGTAAAGCCCAGAGGTGTAATGAACAGTTAGCTTCTCCTCAAAAGTCAGTATCAACTGCTGATAGAGCTGACAAGCCAAAATAATGATGCAGAAAAGAGCTTGCCAGTTTTTCCACATTTTGCCCATTTTGGGAGTATGGTTGTAGTGTGTCTTGAGGGTTGTCTTACTGAGTAAGAGACAGTGCTCTAAAGAAAAGTCTGATGTTGCATAAATAGAAAGGAAAAATTTACTCCTGACTGTTTAAAACTTCTCTTGTAAAGCAGTGCACATTCTGGGTAATTGCAGCATGGTCATATGGCTGGTGTGAAAGTTTCAGGCATGCTGATTAAATAGTTCTTGTAGTAAAAATTACAACATAGATCTTGCATTAATAGTAACAGCACTGGAGCACCCCTATTGTTTATCTCCTTCCTTCAGATGCCAGTTCTGCTGCTTGATCTGGTTTACTCTTCACTTGTCTTTGGAGTTTCTGTGCAGTTCTTGGATTCCTCTGCTCTTTTTGTCCAGTGAATAGCTTTCCTGTGTTCTCTGCTTGAGATACAGAAGACTTCATTGCTTAGGATTTATTATGTTTTGGCAAAAGTTTCTTGGATATTTAAAAACTCTTTTAAGACTTTTAAGTTATTTTTTCCATACAAATGAATTGATAAATGGTAAACTGAAGGGACCAAAATGATCAATTATCATAAAAGGCTAGTACCTAATCAGAGACTGGCACATGGCTTTTTGTTCCTGCATTTTCATGGTTCATGTTTGAAAGTGGGTCATGATTGCAGCAGCAGGGGGAAAGTTTCTGCTCTTTCCTCAAAAAGGTATCCATTACTTTCTTACTCACAAAGTCCATTGACCAATATATGTTTAAACAGGCAACCTTAAAAACTAGAAATCATCAGATTAGCAAAATAGTCTAAAACAATTCAGTCAAACTGTGATGTCTCTAGATTGCTTTTACCTGGGTGTTTGTCTCCCCACTAATACTCAGGGCTTAGAATAAACCTGGAAATTTGTTTTTCAACGTTCATTGAGTTTTTAACCGGCAGTACTTCTTCCTTTCTGTTTCCCCCAACCCCTCACTTATAAGAGGTATCATCTCTGTACTTCCAAAAAGAGAAAGTTGGCTTTTATAGCTAGAGGAGATCTCTCCTTGTCAGCACAAAATTTCAGTATCTGTAGAATCTTAAGCTGAAGATAGCTATTTAAATTTCACTCATGTGAGCATATGAAGAAGGACATGTGTTTAGTCAGGTGCTTTAGGATAATATTCCTAATTTGAAGACTTTAAAAAATAATTAAGAAAACCACTAACACAATAACCAGTAGGTTTCAATTTCATCTAGTTATCATACTAAAAACTGTTCCTTTGTTTATAGTTTCTTGTCTTCAAGTCAGTATCTAAACTATGACACTGTTTGATTTCAAGATCTTGTTTATTTTGTCAAAAGCTTTAGAAGCCCATATAAATATTTGGTGTTTCTTCCTCATTCACTTTTGTTTACAATCCCCAAAGTGTTAAATAGATGACAGTGACATATCTTCTATTGTAAGAGCTGTGCTTGCCTGTCTCTACATGTGTAATTTATTCTTGTTACAGTTGTTTCAGCACGTTTTTTTAAACCTTACTAGTGCCTGGCTTCCATAATCACCCCAATACCTTTTTGAAGGATAGACACAAATTAAAATGCCCCCAAGTCCCCTGCAGTAGTAGATAATTTTAGGCAGATAACTTTTTTTGCATGCTACTCAGCCATTTCATTCTGCAATTCCCTTAGGAGATCTGCATGAAGATTAGTTTGTCTCCATGTGTTATTGCAGTTCATATGTATTTTCTTTTGTAACCAGGCCAAATCTGGGGATATGGCTACTTCTGAGAGGATGCAGAATGTTAGCTGACTGTGTCCCAGATGCATAATGAGAGTAGTCATGCACCATCCTGTAGGTGAGGAATCTGTGAGGAACATGAGGACCAGAACTATGGGACTCAGTGCAGAATGCATTTGTCCTGCCCTTTTATGAATGTCATGTATACCAGTAGGATAAGCTAGGGAAATAAGTCATGGACCAAACAGAATGTATCATAAATCTCATGATACTTAACAGGAATGAATCAATAACCTGTACTTAATGAATAGATCAGACTGAGGATAAACAGTTGGCAGGTGTGTGGAGGGAATAACTCCTTTACACCAAAAATGGTCAGGAAGAAGCCACTCATCAGTTTCTGAGAGTCCATAAATCTTCTGACTGATAGGTGTAACAGAGAGATGATACTCAAGACAATCAGTCAGCAGAGCTTGCAAGAACTTTTGCATTTGAATCCCAGACATAAATTCAAAGTGAGCATACTCTTGGGCCAGGGTAAAATTGCTGATCAGTGGCAGTGACATTCAGGAGAGAGGTTATGTTTGTTAACCTTAACCTTTGCCTCCAGTGTGTCAAATACATCTTGAAATCCCATGTATCGAGAGTAAGCAATTAAAGAAATACTCCATCAGTAAATATAAAACTTTAGCAGAAGCAAGATTAGTCTAAAATTGGCTTTTACTTTTGACCTTTCGTATCCAGTGCTATAGCTAACAAGGAGGTTACAGTGCTGTCATCTCCAGGGAGGAAGAAAATCTAAAATGGTTAATGGAACCACTGGGAATCTTTTCTGTCAAGGAAGGGTTGTGTAGCCAAATACCTGCTCTTGCAGGAGAAGAAAAGGAGAGAGACATTTCACAGTCACAGCCACACCTCTTATGTTCCCACATTAGGTGCACTCTGCTTCAGGTACTCTATGGAGAGGTAGTTGAGCCAGGTACTGCCTCAGTGCAGTACTCCTGCCAAAAGTAATTCAGTTGCTTAGAACTTACCTTCTGTTCATTTCTGATGCATTTTATTTTTTAGTATTCTAATGTATTAGCCTCCTTCTCTTGCTGAGTCTTAGAACTAAATATTTTAATATTTTAATTTGAATTGGTTTTATTTTGCGTCTTTTACTTTCAATATCGAAAATTGATCTTAATTTCCTTGGGTCCATCTTTCTGTATGAACTATTTTCTTTTTGCTCTTTTTGCTGGTCCTGAATAAAGGCAAAAATGTCCCCACAGCAGTCAGCTCAAAAATCTCTCCTAAACTTTCCTAGGCTCTCAGAACATTCAGTTGGATTTGTCCAAAACTGCTAACCACGGAGGCTGCATCTCTGTTTTTAGATCTCCCCATTAAGCTGCGCTGAAGTCGCAGTGGGAGCTCCCAGCTGGCCCTCACTGCTGCAGGAAGGCAGCAAGAGATGGCTCAGGCATTAACACCTGGTCACACACACACAGAAAGCCATGCACAGATGGAGTTCTGCTCCTCTTCAGGCTGTAACAATATTAAGAAATCTAATTTATATACAGAAGACTGAAGTTGCCTGTTACTGCTGTTTTATTAGACTTGGTTTTCTCAGTGGGGTCCTGCCCCATGACTGGGGATTGTGAATGTTGGAACAGTGCTCTGAGTAAATAATGTGTAGGGAAAATATTCTGACTAGTAATGCACAGCAGCCTTATTTGCAGACCATGTTGTCATTGTACTAGTCACTGTTTAAATACACATTCCCTGATCAATAGAAAACACAGTGACGTTTCTAACTTTTTTTGTTTTCTGTTATTTGGGCTTATATCTGTACAGGTATAATTGATTTAAATGGATTTTACAGTGTAGTCTTTTCTCTGTGTTATATTCTACATGTTTAAAATAGTGACCTGCACCCAATCCCCTTTATATGAGCTGTGTTCCCTGCTGCATGGTAAAGGCAGGCAGCTCTGATGTGGGACTGCTTTGCTGTTTCTGTAGAGACATCCATATTTCCCTGCTCCTTCAGTTCATCAACTCTGGCCTCAAGGTGCTACACCAGTGCTCTGAGGGCCATTAACTGCTTGCACCACATTTGGATCAGACATATATATCTAACCTTATCTTTGAAAGGTCTGGAGAAAATAACATTGGAAAGGAGATCTTCTGTTCAAGTCTGTGCCCTCTTGACTAGTTTGAATTAACACCCACTTAGAGGGGGTAAGAAGTCAAAATTGTGCCTGGAAGGTTAAACATTAAGTATGTAAAGCTAGACTTCCAAACTTCCTTAATGCATGAAAATGTGTATGTAAAAAATGTCTGAACAAACCCAAAGTTTAACAATTGATACATTTTAAAGTATGGAAATTTTAAAGCCTTTTTGTGTTTCCCTTTTGCTGGTTGCCTTCAGGGGAGGTGAGACAAGTTTCTAACCTTTGCAACCATCTCAATGGAAGAGAAGGAAGGAAGAACACAAAGGCAGAAAGAAATCTCAAATTTCATCTTGTTGTGTGATCTTTGAAGGGCTTCAAGGATAAAAATCTTTAAAGAGAACCCCATAGGTGCTACATGATCTGCATTTTGTCAGTCAGGCTTACAGTTGTCACAGGAGACACATATTTACTGCCAGCACAGTCACCCCTCTTCTCAGCTGCCTTGTCTTTCTCTTCCCCTTCCCAGCTCTTAGGTTTGTAATTGACAACTCTTACAAACAGTTTGTGGTATTCTTAGGGTATCCACCCTGGATGTTTCTAATGACAGAATGAGCCCCAGCATTGCCTTAAGTTAATCTTGTGTAGGGTCTCACATTTCATCTTGCCCTTTCCTGTGTTTAGGGAGAACTTGTCTGGCTTACCAAAAATACTCTTTTCCTTTGCTTTTTTTAGACATAGTTTGTTAAAGTCAGGCCAGATTCCTGATTCAGTTCATAACATGGCTGTGTTTCTGTTGCCTGGGTAAAACAGGGGTAACTGTGAGCTGTGGAATGACAGCAAATGGGGGGTGTGGGGCTAGCAGGAACTCCATAATCTGCAGAAGTCTGTATATTATTAAATTATAGCCTCAGTCCCAACAGTTAATAGAAATATCTCTGATGTGCCAACAGTCCCGTGCAGGAATGCAATTGGGTTTATTGTGCTGAAGCGCAGATGTATTTCTGTATCTCTGTACCAAAGCGCAGAGAGAGTCTTTGCCTTAGACTTTGGTCAAAGGTGTTCAGTAGATCCTCCTGATTAAGGTGCAGCCTATAACAATCATGGCAGTCATTCAGTATATTTTAAATAGTGTCTATAAATATTTCCAGAGTGGTGAAAAATTTGTTGTTTAATAATTTTCCAGTCTAGCTGCTCTTTTTGTCACTTTATGAGTTTCTGAAGTTCAGAGCATTGGTGAGACAAAAGCAATTGAACATCAGTCATTTAAGTAAAAAAAAAAAAAAAAAAAGCCCACCAACTGAAGTTGGTTTAGGATCTTTGTAAATTTTTTTCTGAATTTATCATACCATCTATCACTTAGTCATTTGGTCCTGAATAAGATTGAAAAATGATATATGCAGCTTGCTGCCCAGTGTCAGCACTGACAAGCTTGTGTGACTGCATTTGAGCTGAATATTTCAGCAAATAGCAGAGCCCAGCAGCAATTGCTGAGCCCTGTCTATATCCTCTCCTTGCAGTGAGCAGGGATTTTTCATTTCATACATCATTTACAGCTTGTCACAGTGATTCCAGTTAGCCAGGATATATTTTCAACACAAAGAGAAGAAAGAGAAATATGTATCATTTGTTGCAGAAGTTGGGCGTATTAGGTTCAAATTTAATTACAGTACAACTTCAAAAGCTAAGCTAATGGACAAAGAGTCAACTATGCTTAACTCAGAGTTCAATAAGATCAGTTTGCTTGTTGCTCAAGAATTCTGCCAAGTAACCTTGCTGCTTTGATACATTGCATCCATAATAGTCAGTGCACATACTTAAACAGGTACAGTGCATATATCATCCATCGAAGTATTTTACAAAATAACAGATGTCTTCAACCCTCTTGGCAGAATCATCTTGTAAATGGCACTTATTCCTGCTGGAAAGTGCAGTTCCCATTTCTTTAGCTCCTGGAGAGTCTTTAGCTTCCTCCTGGGCAAGACAATCTATTAGGAAGGAGGGTCTCAGCAGGGATCTACTGACCGCAGGATCTGTGTGACCCTAGAGGGAAGGCTCGCTTCCATTTTTCTCTTTTTTTCCCCCCCAGAGCCTTATCAACATGTCTGTATTCTGATCTGCAGTAGACAGGATAGGTTTAATTAGTCATCTGAGCTGATTTAACTATAAATAGAGAAACAAGAAGCCTTTTTCTGCAAAACACTGGAAAACTTCACAGTTTCTGTGAAACTCAGTTGATCCTGAGCATTTCCCTTTGAGATCAGGCCCACAGATAATGCATCTGTAGAAACATGCGCAAGAAACACAGACCAGAGACCTTGATTCCTTCTATTCTTTTCTCATTAGGGCTTCGGAAGAATTTCTCATTAGGAACTAGAATGATTCTATTTTTAAAGGCCCCAGAATCACAGAGAAGGCTCAGCAAGATCTCTCAATTTTTGAGACATTTGCAAAAGCTTCATTTATTGAACTGCCATGACTGCTGAAGCCTACATAACAAATAGGAATTTGTCTTCAGTTGAAATGCAAAAACAGCTGAATTTGTGAAAAGTAGAATTTTTGAAAGATACAAAAAGTCTAGAAAAACATTGGTATTAAATTAAATTATATTGTGAAGCAGGATGCAAGATAGTAATTAACAGTGTCTGGGGTAGTAAACAGAGTGCTAATGCATCACATTTGTCAGGGTCTGGATGTGCTGGGATGCTCACTAGCAACTTTGGGATCGAGGAGTTTACTTCAAGAGGAAGAAGTCTTTGAGATTTTCTCCTCCCCACATTTGCTGTGCTTTCCCTTGTAATGTGCTCCTGAGATTTGCAGGGATAGGTCAATTTGCCATTATGTCCTCATCACTACTGAAATAAGTTTGAAGAACCTACTGTGTACAGAGGTAGAGAGTGACAGCAGTAGGAGCTTACCTCAAATAAGGCTCATTATTTAAGGAAAAAGTCTTGTGTAAAAAGATGGTGGTATTAGAGTATGGAAGTATTTCACCTGTTTCCAAGGCCCTGCAGAAGGAGAGCTCAGGGGCAGCTGTGCAGGGAGCAATGCACTTACCATTAGCAAATAGTCAACGGAGTCCTGATGGGGCAATCCATGGCATAACAGAATTTTATTTCAATTCTTCAAATGACAATAAGAAGAAAAAAACCTGGCAAAGTCTTTCCTGGGATCATCTGTGGTTGTCAGACTTTGTCAATGTCCTTTTGACACTTTCTTTAAAGTTAGAAAAGCAGGGAAAGCTAAATGTCTGTAGCCTTGTTGACACTGTTTCCTTGTAGGGGAAACTGAACTGATGAGCTGTGTTTGTTCTTTCAACTTTCATTTGTCAAAATATATAAGGTCATCACAGTTGTATGTATTTCACTTTAGGAGATGAACTGCTATAATTAGTAACAATACACTTATTTTATTACTTGCTTTGATAGAAGCCGGGGGTGTTTGTAAAAAAATCTTAATTTCAGAGTGAATTATATTTGCTTTTTGTTGTTGCCTGTTTGTGTTAAACTCTTCTTTTTTTATTTTTTTTATTTTTTTTTTTTATAGTGTGTAATTAGCACTCAGTAAATTACTTTATTTCTGTTTTGTTTAATTGAGGTAATGATGTCTGCAGAGGAACATGATACCACGGGGTTGGGGGTTTTTTTCAACTCTCAAGGGGCTCTCAAGAATTTCAAACTAGAGACTCAAAGCTATAAGGAGTGCATCAAGAGCTGTCCCGACATCTTCTAAAGAGCCTTTCCCTTCACTGCTGCATAAAGGTGAATCTGAGTAGTACAGAAGACAGCTTGAACAGAAGCAGGCAGAGCTGAGCTGCCAGAGGGAGCATGGCTTGCAGGCTGACCCCTCTGTGTAAGTGAGTGTGTGTTTTTTCCTTGCTGAGAGGGCAAGACTGGTACATTAATGAGCCATCTGCCTTGCTGGGACACAGTTTTGAGAGCAACATGCCTTCCTGTCCTTTTCATGCTCTGCCCTCTAGAAAACGTAGCTCTACCTTTCCTTATGACACGACACTCCGTCATATCAAAGGATAAAGAAATCAGTGATGAAGAGAGAATTAGGGAAATGAGGGGAGTTACAGGACAGAGAGCGTAATTAGAAGGATAAAAAAAATCAGGGAAGAAGAAGATTTAATGAGGCTCCTGTTTATTACTTCTGCTAATTTAGGAAGTCTTGCTGCTGGCTGTGGCACTGGAAGGTTAAATTGTACAGATACTTTCAAAATTAATATTACAGTGAGTCAGAATACAGGACTTCAGTATTCACTTGCATTTAATGGCTATATCTCAGCCTCAGACTGCGGTCGTGTAAAGTTTCGAAAGCCAAGGCTCTTTCAGGGGTAAACTGCTTGTTCTTTTCTACAACAGATTGGTCTAGATCAAGGCTGCTCTGCTCTGAGTACCCTCATTTGCATGTTGTTTCAGACTTTTGTCCTTTTTCCCCCCCCAGTTTCACCTGAGTCCTTTTTCTGCTTGGACGCTCTCTAGTTCTGAGCTTCACAACTGTTTGTGGGGCAGAAAGGGCTAACACCAGTCAACTTCTAAAAGAACCACCTTAACTACACTTACTGGATCCTTTGGCCTTCTTACCAGCAGCCCTGCAGAGCTGTCTGTACCTGCTCTGAACACAGACAGAGCTGGACCTGGGGTCCCATGCTGGCGAGTCAGAGTCAGCAAAGAGCATTGTTAGTAGATAGTTTTGCAGGTAGTTTTATGAGTAGCATTCCATGGCTACTCTAGTGATTGGTGCATTTTCCTTCATTATTGTATTATTTTTAACAGCTCCATTTTTACAGCTGGAAAATGGCAATTACATAACTTTCCCTCTATGTGACATATAAAGATCAGCAAGTTAATATTAATCGAAACTTTGAGGTTAGAAAGGATTGTACGTGCACTGGACATTCAGGAGCCAGGATTAGATACATGTTTTTTGACAAATGTGGATTTTTTTATAGCTCTCTAAGTTCCTTGTGAGTACCTCCATGGATTCTAGGAATTATTAGCAGTGATCTTTATTTCTGGGATTTAACTTCTAGGGTAAGACAAGATTTAGGCCTTCAGGTTGTCCAATGTTTATAGTTACTATACTCATGGTTCTGTTTTTCAGATGACTTTTTGTGGCACTACCTCTAATGTAGATGCTGCTTGGCTGTCATTAATATCCCAATATATGGAATTTATTTGATTTTCCATAATAAGTTTATGGCAATGACACCAGACCAGTCAAATCCCATTCACTGTGCCTGAGATACTCTGTGGCCCAGGGCCACAGTTGCCTTCTTGTGATCTCTTGATCAGTGCTGCATGCCAAATGGGATTTCAGCTTGGGGGAGATGCTGACCTGTCGTACAGCACCTGGCAAATGTGTCCTTCTCACCTGCAGCCTGGTGCCAAAGACATCCTGCTTTACTGTGGGACCCAGACTGCAGGTGAGCCTGCCTGACATGGTCCAAGTGGAGGTGGAATCCTTTTCAGACTGGCTGGCTCATGAAAAGATGAAGAGTTGATAAAATGGAGATGAATGTGCTATACTGGCTGCATTGATAGAGTTTGAGTGAGGCAATTTCAGCTATTAGACACTACCTAAGAGGTAAGGTTTTCTTTTTTAATACAGATTGTCCTTGCTCTTGTTTGCTGTTATTGATACACTGGATAGTTTTTTGTGATGATAATATCATCAGGGAGAACCATACCATGTCAAGAAAGATTTTTTAGTATGATCTATCACAAGAGCAGTAAAAGAAGCACAAAAATATGGAAACAGCTGTGTAATTTGAACAAAACTAACTTTTGCAGAGTTACAGGTCTAGCAGAAAAGCTGTCCTTTGAAATTCTTATGTCCAATGAAAGCTCTTTCCTGAGTTTTCCAGACAAGTAGCTGGGAGTGTGACATCATGCTTCTCAGCAGATATTATTAACTCAATTAAGTTAAAGAGATATAAAGTAAATTACTGCATCCTAATTATACAAAAAATGGATAAACAAGCAACAAAAAACAATTATATAATTCACTCTGAAATTAAGATGTTTGAACCACTAACAATTTAAATCAAAGAAACAGTAATAAAATCAGTGTAATGTTACTAATTACATAATTTCATCTTCTGAAGTCAAATACATAAATTTTTGTTGACTTAGTGTATTTTGTCATTTATAAGTGTAGAAATGGAACATGAATGGGTTTGTCTTACACAACAGTGCCGAGATCTGCAACATCTTCTGCAGAGTGAGAAGCTGAGCTTGTAGTGAGTGATGGGGAAAAATAGGCTTACAAAGAAGCTTCATGCAGGCTGGTAGGACATGCCCAGGTAGGAAACTGGCACTTGGCATCTTGCATTGTTCATACAATTGTATGAACATAACAATTATAATTGTTATGTACAAATTCTAATGTACTGTTTATAATGTCCTTTCCTACATAAAAGAACCTCAACATAGACCTTAGAAAGAATATTGTGGTTTTTTAAGAGTAAGAAGCTGAGTTTGCAGTCATGGAAGAAATGCAAGGGTGTGTAATAATCAGTGCCCACAATGACCCCAGGTTTTCTAGCAAAATCAGCTGTCAAAAGATCTGACCCATCCAAATACATGCTGTGGAAATGCACCCTTCTACACCATTGCCTCATACCAATCAATAACAATTCAATCTTGGCAGAATTCAGGCAGCACCTATTATAAGCCATCTAAAACTGAATTACTGTCAAAGAATTAGACATGAAGAGGATTGCTGAACTAGTACCTGATGGGAAAAAATATTGCCATAGTTTAGTACAGTGAGACAGTTTCAGGTGTTGCTCAGTGACAATTCCTTAAAAATCCAGAATTATAATGGAAATATTTAAAATATCTAAACAGAAATTAACGTTGACAGCCTCAGCCTTGATCCTAGAAGGAATTGAGGCAAGAAAAATATGGTTGTACTTATCATTTCCCATTGGTTCAGAAATCTGCTTGACCCATGTCTTGATTCAGAATAAAAGACTGATTTCACTTCCAAGCATTTCATTTGTTTAAAGCTCCAGTTACTCCTGGATGAAAAAGAACTGCATTTTCTTTTTACTGGAACTGAGGAGGGAAAGGTATTGCAGCATCAGAGGAAATCAGAGGAATGCTTTTCCCTCTTCTTTTTATTTTTTCCATTGCAGAACTCAGAATGTTCTTACTCTTGGAGGCCTATATTAAAACGCTTTCCACCAAATTGCTATTTCATTTTTTTGTTCTAATCCGAGGACAAGCACAGGGATTATCAAGTGTTTTGCCACTAATTGGGTGTATCCTGTGACATAATATGGAAGAGGAAATGTTCTCTTTCATAACGGCGTTATTCCGAGTAGACATATTATTATTAGCTGTCTGCCAATGCAAAAAAGATTGAAATGCTTTTTATTGCCTAAACAGTGAAGGAAAAAAACCACCTCATTTGATATACTGTACAAGAAGCACCCTAACAATAAGAGCAATCTTCTGCTACTTAGAAATTTGGTTAGTGGGAGGTACCTGGAGAATATTACTTCTGGAGCTTACCGATGCTTTTAGGACAGGGTTGGAAGGATGGTACAGATGGGCTCATTATTCAGTACCCTGCTGCCTGGCTAAGTGCACTGTTACAGATTGCTGCCATAGATGTGCTGTGAAGCAGCTCTCACTACCCAGGGAGATGAAACGGGGCCCATTAGGGAAACAAGAAAATGTGAGGTAATGACTGGTTAATACCCTTGGGCGTGAGGGTGGAAGGTATGTGCTCTTGAACCATGCCTGTCAGTGAGTGAAGAGGTAATTTCCATGTTCTCTTAGACTGGTGTCCAAGGAAACCATTTTGGATTGATAGGGGTAATCAAATGTTACTTTAATTTGTGGGCTGCGTGCACATTTGTAAGTCAGTGGCCATTTTACCCCCACGGTGTTTCTCCCAAGGCACTCCTGTCCACAGAGTGTCTCACTGGTTTCTCCTCCTGCCTGCATTTCTCTTTACCTCCTGAGGTTGACATCTTTCCTGCCAGCTGTGTCTTTTCCGCAAGGTAATTCTCTTCACTGCTGAGTGTGGTCCTGGGGGATTCCAGGGCTGTCAGCCACACTTCTACCTTCTGCAGTTCTGTCTCTTTTCCTTGCATGTTTTCCTTCCTTTGCTTCTCTCTTGCCACCACTGCCTTCTGTTTCTTTCCTAATCAGGACATCACTGCACCCTGTAAAAAGGGGAAAGTCTCAGCCTCAGTTAAGAACCACAGAGAGGGGCTGTAACAATTAAAAATCACTCTGTGAAGAATATCTTCTGAACAAGGAAGCCAGAGATTAAGGTTTTAACTACTCAAAGGGGACAAAATTGCATTTCTGGTTATAAATAGACTTCAAAAGGAAATACAATTTTTTTTTTCTTTTAATGGAGAATAAAATACTTGGCTCTGTATGTGACACTGAAAATCCATGCATTTCTTGGTTCTTGAGCTTGCAACTTTTGCTTATTGATGACAGTATCTAGCAGTCGACAGCTGCCTTTGACAGAGTATAGTATGAACTAGTATTCACCCCATATGTTTTCTCTGCTGAACATATAGAAAAATCACAAAAAATATGGGAAATGGTTAGGCATTGGTACAGACTTACTGAGACATAATAGATTATTCTGTACTGTCAGTTCTCTTCTGTTGAGGGTCCCTTCTTGTGGCTACCTTGGCATATAACTCAGGTACATCTCCTGACTGCATCCCCACTTATTGTAGTTTTTTCATATGATAAAACCTGTGAAAAAAAATATTTAAGTGCCCCATTAAGAGCACATGAATGTGTGTTTATATTGGTACCTAAGAGTACAGTGAATTAAGAAACTTTCTAGCTTTTCCTTGATGATATCAATGCAGTTTGTAAATACCAATTCAGGAGCATGAGGCAATCCCCTGAAGATGACAAGCAGCTGTGCCATGTATGGTGGTAGCTCAGTGTGCACTGCTGTGATCAGCGCATCAAACGCCTTCATTCCAAACACATCGGGTATGTCACGGATGCAGCGTGGCTCTGGCAGTTTGCTTTTAATTTACCCTTTTACTAACTGTATTATCTTCCCAGTAGAGCTATTTATCAGGGTGGCGATTAAGTAGCGTCTACTTTACATTATGTCTTTTGAAAAATATCTAAATTAGGATGATCTAAAACTCCAACAAATTATGGGTACTTCAGTTGCTTCTGTTTGTGCTCCATGGGCAGCAATTTACCCAGTGTTTTTCCAATTCAGCTAAATGGGAGACAGCTGGGGGTTAGCAAGACTCATCTTACCAAATCATAGATATTTTAAACAGCTGGCAATAAACTGTAATTTATATCTATAATGTAAAATATTTATCCAGAAGAAGTACCTTTAGAATATACTTAAAAGCTGCATCTAAGCTGACATGAAGGAGAGCTTTGTATCTTATTGCCATGGGCTAGGGCTTCAATTTATAATTAATTTATGTGCTGTTCCTCTGAAATGCTGTAACTTTTATTATTAATCAATTTAAATTGAAAAAAGTAGTAGTTCTAAGAATTAAAACCAGACTTCCTTCAGTAATTGAATTCATCAGACTAGTTTCATAAGCAGTAAATGCAACTGAACTCTGCGATGAGAACATCAGTGAATCGAAATTCATGTACAACGGGAGCTTCACAAAGTCTGTATTTCACTCAGTCTTTTCTAAACTGTTATCAGTGGTGCTCTGAAAGGGCTGAACAACTGAGTTTTCCAGTGCCCTGACAGTTATGATGGTTCTTAAAAATCTTGACTTCACTTTTCCCCATTTCTGAATCTTGAAAGTTTTAAATGTGCTTCCTTTAGAAATCTCTTTCCTCTCTACTCTCCAAAACCTGGAGATGCTCACTCAAAACAGAGGCACTGTTACAAGACTTGAAAATCACTCTGTTTTTGCTCTTCACTAATTCTTGTAATATGCTGTTACATCTTCATTAAACTTGGTGGGGCAACATAGTTTTATCCCCTAATTTGATGATTTGGTGGTAGGATCCATGACATATACATAATGCAAGCTGTCTAAAGTGATCAGAAGATCTGAGGGACCACCTTTACTCCAAGACATTGAATAAAATCAAGTTGATTTTGGTTCTTTTTGTAATAAAAGCAGTGCATGTAAGGAGATGAAGGGGTGCACTGAAAAACTGAAACATTTTAGCAGCCTGCAGGTAAAAAGAGATGAACATATAGTAACTCAGAGTAACCCAAAGCAGCAACTGTAGTCTCATGAAGTAATATCATTATTTATCTTAACACATATAGGTAAAAGCATATTTTTATAATGTTCTGAGTAGTGTTACAGCTAACTTTTAAATATTGCAATGTTTTTTCTGATATAACATTTTTTCAGGTGGGATGGAATACTGTTGGAGGAGTTTGCCACTCCATGTAAAGCCTGAAGAAATAAAGCAATAGGAGCAGACTTCCAGTGGAATTTGCATTCTTTCCTTCTTTGTTCTCTGAGGGAAGGGTTAGTAGCTGCTATTGCCTGTCAATCTCAAGCACTTGGTAAGGTTTAGCTGTACTATTGCTGTGGTACTAACCAAAGAGCTGAGCCTGTATGGTAGCTAAATTCATGTGGCAATTTCTAAAGTCTCGTCTGTCTGTGACTCCATCGAGGATGACTGAATATCTGCACTATGGCAGCACTGTGGCAGAGACTAGAAATTAGTAAATAAATGCATTTGGTGTTTTGTTTGGGGTACTTGGCATTCAGTCTAATGTTCTGGAGCTCTAATGCAGTCTTAGCCATCTGCTAAGAAATAGTAAGACCCTACTGAATAGTAGTGCTTTTTGAGCTAGCCCAGTCATCAAATTAGCTGGATTGCTCTTTTTCACTTTGGAGTTACTTTAAATAATGATTTTGCCCTGTGACATTTTTCTCTACTATATTTCACTTAAAATTTCAGCTTTCTCTTTTGTTCAGTAATTTCTACTGTAAATTTAGAATATGGTGTTAGGTGGTAAAATATGCACATATGCTGCTCAGGCTGAATTTTAAGGTCCTATGACCACTGTTTTTATTCTTAATACCTTTATAACTTTTATATTTATACTATAATACCTTAATAACAGATATATTTAAATACTTTTCTTAATGACACAAAAATGCAGCATTATTATTATTATTATTATTATTATTATTATTATTATTATTATTATTATTAAAACCATGATTTATGATTTTAGCATACCCTTGTTTATAATTTTAGCATACCCTTGTCTTGTTTACCTGAATTTTCCACTGGGAGATTTTCTGTGGTCCAGAAATAATAAAGATAAAACAGGAGTATAAGGATTAGCTACATAATTGGATCCTATAAAACACTGAGTGACTCAATAAGATATTTGGTTGTCTTCTGTTATCTTTTTCTGCCTCTGCTTTCTGGTTCATGTGGTCTGTTTTGTTTTCTTCCAAATGTTCCAAAGTATTTTTGTTTGTTTGTTTTTGGTTGTTTGGTTAGGTTTGGGGTTTTATTTGTTTGTTTGTGTGTTTTGTTTTACCAGAAGTAACAGCATAGGAGTAATAGAAGTAGAGATCTTGGGGTTTGGCAAGCTGTAGTTGTATTAAGTCTCCCTGGCACTTGGTTATGGAGCCTAGAAACACTTCATTGAAACTGTGTAAGTTCTACAGTGTGTAGCACTAAGTAAGAAACACAGATGTGGTAACATAAATACTGGTTTTCTTAGAAGGTGATACATGACTCGGTGATTTTGGAGCTTTTGTATTCATCTGTGCTGTGCATTAGCTAAAGCATCATTGCATACTGTAGGTTATTTAGCTTCACCCCAAAGCCCCTCTCCTGCACTCCTGCTTTTCAAGACCTGGTAAACATTACTTAGTCTTGTGGTTCCTTTCTCAATTCTCCATATATTCTTTAGCATTTCTGTCCAGGAAAGGGAACATTGAGAGCATAAAATAAAAGTCAGCCCTGTCAGTTCTGACTGAAAATTATATTACAGTGTAGGTTTCTCCTGTGAAGTGACTAAGATGGTTTTAGCACTGCAACAGCAATGACAGCTGTAGTCCAAGTTTTATTAATGTGATTTCTTTGTAAATATATTTAGTAATCTGGTTTATTTGCAAAATTCTCTTGCTTTAGGTGAAAATACATATGTAAATATATAAACCTATTTTCTCCATACATTTCCAATGTGGAAATGGAGACAAGCTGGAGACAACAGGTGAACATATCCAAATGGATTAATCTGTGAATGTTGCACAGTAAAATTCTTATAAAACTGTACATTCCCAGTCCATTCTAGTGCCTGCATCCCTGTCACCATGACAGAACATAATATTTTAGTTTAAAACTCACTCTGATACTTTGAGATTTTTGGTTTTATTCTATTCATACAGAACTTATATGTAATATGTTTTATAATTAATACTGGAGTTGAATTTAGGACTCTGATACTATAAAACATTTACTTGAAGAAGCAGAGATGCATCAGCTTTTTCACAGGAAGCTATGAATAAGCTAATGAAAGAAGGGAGTACACTATAGCCACTATTTATGTGGTAACAACTGCAGACTTGAAAAGCAAATGCTAATAGCATCTTCTGCATTAGTTATGCAACAAAACAGTACTTTAAAATGCACATTTAAAATTTAATTTACTAATATGCTAAATTTTGCAAGTTTCTAATCTTTGTTTTATTTATAAATCTAAAAAAAAATCAGCAACTGTGGCATTGTGAATTCTAGATAATGAAGAAAAGGTCAAATATGATAAAATAAATTAGTGTCCATACTAGAAGCACATAAAAGTAGAGCTATGCAAAACATTCCCAAACTATTTCTGCTTTCCATAGGTGGCTTCTGTAAATACAGAATTTTGTATTTATCTTAATTTTTTTTTTCTCTTGGAATCACTTGCACATTTTCCTTTGCATTTGTATCCATAACTGTTGATGCTTCTTTGAGTGATTTAAGCCCATGAAAAGAAGGAGTTGAAAGAGTCCATCTACATCATAATGCCAAGAAAAGGGAAAAGTGAATAAAATCTTCAAATGACAAACAAGAAAGAGAAATCATGTCTGAAAATTCTCTAAATGGACTTTCTATGCCAAAGTATGCTAACATTCAGGCATGCTGTCCCATTAGCCAGGAAGAAGGTGAGTGGAGTTTTTTTTTTCATTTTTCTTGGATTGGTAATTTTACAATTTCAGTATGAAGGATCTCCATTAGACATGGTTAAAAAGCTAGTCAAAGGCTACTGCCACAAGAAATTTGGGAGTGAATTAATTTCATACAGCAATGCCATCATTGAAACTGCAATCTGTCAGCTGCCTCTCAGCTATTTGACTGTTTTGTCCCCAAACTACAACATTTCAGTATGTTCTAATTTGTACCAGAAAAAGAGAAATAATTTTTTCTATTTTTTTGCTTTTAGCTATAACTTTTTTCTCATTTCACAATCTGTAAATGCTCTTCCCCAAGCATACCCAAAAGGCAATATTTCTAGAACTATAGATTTAATCCAACTGCTGGAATATCTGCTACAAAGTGCTGCTGATCCAGCTATGAAGTGCTAGGTTATGGAGGGCTGCTCTCTTTTCCAGCTTCTGATTACTGGGTCTAATCACTGGGAATACTGTACAGCCCTGGTGGCTGAGAACAGAGGTTTTAATAAAAAATCAAAAAATAAAAAATAATAATTAAAAAAAAATAATAATAATAAAAAAGAGGCTCTCTTATTTCTTTTGAAGGATTTCTTCAATTCCATTGATTTTGAAAATAATAATTAAAACCCCTGACTGGTCAAAGGATCTTGTAAAGTTTTTCCAAAATAAAGTATTTTGGTCTTGATAATATTTTCCTTATTCAACAACATGTTGTTAAACTTCTGATTTCTGGCTGGCTGGTATTATGAAACACATTGTCTTTTCATTTTTATTATCTGATGTTTGTGCTTGCTAGCTAATACCAAAGTATGGGAGTGGAGGATTTAAAAAAAAGTTAAGCTGTTTTTAAATAATTCCCTCCAAATATGGTTTCTAGAGAAAGCTACCTTAGATTACACCAGCTTTTCTGTCTTCGTTGTGAATCAGAGTGTGAAGAGAAACATGTCTTCTGCTGAAAAAAATATATGGCTTTAGGAATTAAGGTGTTAATGGGCAATTTAATTTAAATTTGTAGCGTATTTAAATCTCTTAATTATCATTGGAAATATTATCTTAGTTATTATTTGTCTCTTTTCTGATTTCAGAATTCAGTTCTGAGGGCTGTCTGAGGGTATTTGTTCTCAACTCCTTTCTCATAATGTTACTTTGTCTTGTGCTCCTGTATGTTTTAGTAAGAATATTTGCTTTGGTATATTGAAGCTCCTGTGTTGTATAAATAATAGCTGTCTTTTTCTTTCAGATTATGTTTCTGAAAACATGAATGACAAGATGGTAGATACTTAATTTCTGAAGTAATAGCAATTTTTTTCTTACTAGTTAGAAGCAAATGAAACACATAATTATAATACTTACAGTATATGGGTGCGAAAAAATTCCCCAGTTTTGGGTGCTTATAAATACAAACTTTTAATTTTGTCACTTGAAATGGTCTCTAATTTTGTTTTGACGTAATATGAGCTCAAATTTTATTGCTATAATAGTAGTTTTGGTTCTGGGTTGTTTCAGAGGGCTGTCTTCATAAACACTGCCATCCCTTCCAGCCAGTCACAGCAGATTGCCATGTGTGCCCTGCAAATGCTTACCATCCAAACTGCAAACAAGTGATAGCCCAATATGGCACCCCAGGAAAAGATACTCAAACCAAAGAACAAGTATCAAACTGCTGTTCAGGAAAGCCTGTCCTCATATGAACCACAAGAATTCATTCTATGTCTAAACAAACAGCAGAACAATTCAGCTGGGTGACAGATTTGGATATCAGCTTGTATTGTTGTTTCTCAAGTTGTTTAACATAAAGAAGACATTTCTGCATTTCTGTGTCTGCAGCTGTTTCACATCAGCCCTTTGCTTTGTCTCTCCGTGTCTGCCCGTTCAGTGTGGACAGAGCACGGTGGGTGGCAGGAGCTGGAGGGCTGAGAGGCGCTGCGGGGGCAGAGGTGAGGCACAGTGTCCCTGCTCTCCTTCTGCCTGAGCTGGTGACAAGGCAGTGCTACCAGGGTGGGGTATAGCCCCTCATCTCTACCAGTAACTTTGCTCTGCCTCAACTGCAGCAGATGTTATAAACTACTGGATTTTTCTAGTCCTTTCCCAGGGAAGTAATAAGGCAGAAACAATTCTTGTGCCTGTTCCCCCACTTATGTCAGGCCAGGGCCTTGGTGGTGTGTGAGTGGCACTATGTGAAAGAGGATGTTTGTTCTTGGCTTTGGGGGAATCTTCCTCTTGCACACTGAAAAGAGAATTGTGCAGTTATGTGTAGATGAGTTTTTAAAGTTTTTTGTTGGCTTAATGTAAGCACGTGTTGGAGATACTAGGATGTTAATGAGAAATTTCTCCACCCACGTACAGCTTTACAACTGGCTGTGTAGCCCAGAGGCCTAATGTGTCTTAAACTGCAGAAGTTCTGTAACAATCATTATTCTGTGTCAGGACAAAATTACCTTGTAGGAGCATTGCATAATGTCTGGTATATTAATCATTAGAGATATTTTTGCAGCACTCAATTATATTACGAAGGCTGGGTTATGTTCTGATCTTTCTAATAGTCACATGTAAAGTATTGAAGCCTCCATTATTTTATAATAAGTAATGCATATCCGACAGAATAATGCATTATGCACATCCTCTCCTATATGACTCTAAAGGTCAGCTAGTAACTTGAATATTTTTGTCCTCCAGAACATTTCACTTTAAGGGTTCATTAGAAAGAACGTCTTTCTCCTTTCAATATGTTCTAACAGCAGGCTATCACAGTACCAAGTTTGACTATTTTATTTTCTACAAAGTAAAATTGCGTGAGCCATGGCCATTGCACACATTCACTTACAGTTATTAATTTAAAAGCATTGCAGGATCAAAGTAAGCCAGCTTTTACTGGAAGGTATGACAAAAGTAACAGCCCAAATGCTGCAATTTACTTTGGGTAGATGTTTCAAATTCAGATGTAATAACAGACACTAACAGGCACTGCCCTAATTTATGGATTCTGGCATTGCCAACAGGTGCTTAGTTCTTAGTCTTCTATTTATTTAAAAAAATGTACAAGTAGACCTTTATTTTTGAAGTGTGGAACCCTGCAGTAAGCCTTAGTGATTGTCAAAAGCGGTACCTCATTTCAAACACACCAAACTCTTGTATTTAGCAGTGGAAAATATTTTTTCCAAAGCTATTGACTTAAAGTTTAAATATCTTATACTGTATGAATTCCCAGGAATGCATGCTCATTTTCACAAGCAGTTTGATTTCTGTGGTATTTTAATTACTATCCTATTCAAAAGACACGTGTAGAAGTGAGAAGAGGCATGTTTTGCCTGTGCAGTGATTGCATGTGCATTGCATCTGTGAGCCACAGAAGATTTGCCCAATATAGCTGATGGGAACCATGCACATGAGGTCCAATTATGCTTAAAGAATCAGCTTAACTTTGAACATAAAAGTGCTACCCATATACTCAAAAAGATAATCTCATTGTTACAATTTTGCTCTAGAGGTGTGCTACTGGAAAATTGAAGTGGAAAGTAAAGCCTGTACCTTAACAGACCAGCCTGGTAAGATGAATAAAAATGTAGGATAGGACCCAATATAGTTTTCTCTCAGTAGGAGGAGTGCCTCTGACCTTTGCTTTCTCAAATATTTAGCGTCTAGATCTGAAGTGGCTGTTTCAAATGCTGTACACTTTCTCTGTTGTTGTTGAGAAGCTCCTATTTGATAGAGCTGAATTATTGTGATGGGTTAGTCTGGCAGAAAAGTGGCTAGAGGGTTTTGTGATAGCTTTGGGGCCAGACCCTAATCAACAGGCCATATGTTTGGATCCTTCTCTAACAGATGACTGTGCGTGCATGCTCCCAGGTGCAATGTCATTGGGACTGTATTTGCAAACATAAACTAGTGACATTCAATTATGTTCATAGGCAATGTTGTAAAAGCCACAGAGGAAGTAATTTACAACACTAGCACAGTATGCAATTCTTTGCTTATAATCAATTTTTCATTATATAGGAATATGGTATACTATGTTCATATTTGTTTTTCTAATTTGTTGAAAGAGCTGATAATGTGTAAAGTTTGTCCCTTTCAAGCAACTGACATTTGAGAAAGCAGTGGGCCAGAAGAAATTGCTAATAAAGCAATATCAATATATTTTTATGAAGTTTTAATTAGAAACAAAACCCTGAACCACCAGTGTTTGGGCCAGTTCCTGAGATGCATCTTACTCCTTTTTTCCATTGGAGCATGTGTTGTGCTGCCAAAGTGAAGTGGAGCCTGCATGCACCACACAGCCCATTGCAGGTTTGCTCTGGCTAGAGTTTGCTGTTTCTTTCTATGTGGTTAATTTTCTTTCCTGAGATAAAAAAGATAAGGCCAGTTTTTGGTGATGATTATTCTATTGAAACTAGCAAACAATTTTTTTGTGGGCTTAGAAAATATTTACCAGGTTGGATTGTTTCTGTAAGTGTTCCAATTAGGACCAGTTTCTAGAGACTAATAGCTCAGTGGGCTCTCCAGTCTTATTTCAGCTTATTCTGGTGTTAATGTTTCTTTTTTCTTTTAAACATGCAAGGAAATTTTAGATACCCTTCTGTCGTGGGAAGTGTCTGATGATGGAACCTTTAAGTTTATCAAATTGAAAATATTGTCAGCAACATATTCAGCCTTTGTGCAGTTCTTATAACAGAAATAAATAAATTAATCATATTACTAATACAATTATTAGTTTAGGAGGTAATACATTCATTCTGCTACTCTGACTTTATTTAACAAGTGGATTTTCTTTCTATGCGCTCTTAACTTGGAGGACTCATGAGGCCCCTTAAAGATGATGCTGTCCAAGCATGCATTATGTGTCTTTAAAGAACTAGTTGCTAGGAGAGTCCATTTATCAGCACTGAGGTTGCATTAGGGACCATACTTTGAAAATGACTTCAGCTGTAAGTTTGAAAGTGATATTTTACAAGACATGAGATGTTCTAAGGGAGAAGCATTGCATATTGCAATCCAGCTTGAGGGGAACAAGTGGCTAGCATGAGCTTGGAAATGGTAGCATGGTCTTGAAAAGCTGATATGCTCATGCAGGCAGTATCTCCATCTATTCACACATACTGTCACTTTACTTCATGGTGAATAGTAAGCCCAAGCAAATCTAAATCAAATGAAGAAAAGTGAATCAAGTAATTACTTACAAATAATAAGACTTTTCATATTCTCTTAACAAAATGGTATTCAATGTTCTCTCTCTTCTTTGCACACCTACATTCTCCAGATTTGTATATTAGAACTGGTGCATTATTACCTGGTTTTATATATAATCATATTAGATAAATTATCTAATTTATTTTTTCTGAGTTTTATCTTTTCCTTTGATTTAAGGTTGTTTGATTTAACTGCTTTTACCTTACTTTTCAGTAGCACCAAAATGTATTGTTATCCTTTTCTTTTCTTGTGATGGGGTGGCAGACTGGAGGATTTTAAAAATAGGTAGAAAAATAGGCTCAGGCCTACATAAATACATTATGAAAATTGGGAGAGTGCAGTATAAGTATAAGGTCATGCTATAACAGAAAAAAAAGAGAAAAAATATATTAATATTAAATAATAGGAAATAATATTTGGACTTCTATTTATGGCTCTGCATGGTGCTAGTTATATAATGGCTTTTGTTCTCTATACATTATCTTTTAGACTATTTCAGAGTGCATTTTTTTTTGTAATGAAGAGCATATGATTTATATAGCAATTCATAGATGCAACAGCAAAACATTGAGAGAATCATGATTTTTAAATAGTCATATTGGAAAGCTTTATTGAGCTTTCTGTTTTCATTGGAATAATTTTATACCAAATTACAAGTACAATTTAGGAAAGTTTTTTCTCATTTTCTGAAAATGTATTCACATACATGTCTGACTTAATAATACTCCAATTGAAAGCAATGGACATAAGTAAATTTTTACCTTCAGACAACCAAGCTTAATGTACCAGCATGGAGTGTGTTGTGGTGTCTTGATCCTTTGAGGTATGCTCATCCTGGTAATTGAAATTGCTTTCAACTGGGACTCAAATGTGTCCTGCCAAACAGACAATAGTGATTGAATCAAGTATTAAACATGAACTGCACAAAAGATATAATTTTTTTTATTTCTCTTATGTTTGCTTATAACCACAAACAGAAAAATGGTTAAAACTAAAACAGGAGATTTTCTGTGATTCACAAAAATATAAATTAACTATACACTCCCATTCTTATAAGTTAGAATAAATTCTCTGTCAGTGTTTAAACAATGGTCATAAAGTTCAGAGTTACCAGAATAAAGCATCGTCTTGATAAAGCATTTGTCTACCCTGCAGCTTCCCAGTGAGCAGATGACAACTATATTTAGCAGAGCTGAGTCTTTGTTTTCCAGTTTTAGTCAAGAAATTGGACAAGGCTACGGAAACACAAGTTGAAGGCTGAGAGTAATCCAATCCTTACCCTTGCTTCTGAAATCTTGCTAGTTTTTGATTGCCATCTTATAGCATTTGAACTGCTCACTTAGGAAATTAGGTGTAGTAGAGCAAATTGAAGGCAGGTGCAGCTACTTATCATATACAGACTTAGTCACCTCTTTGCTGAAAACATGCAAATCAAATTTGGAAGTAATAGCACTGGCTCTGCAAACCATGGGATCAGTTAAATGTTTGACAGGGAAGAATGTATGTTCGTGACATGGCTTGCCCCATGTTCCAAGGGCAGCATTGAAACCATAATTCTACTCGGTGAAACCATAGATCAATGAGAAGATGGTCTCATAAAGAAATTGTGCCAGGCAAGGTCATCTTCCTCTTGTCTGACTTCCTGGCCATATAAAAAGCGACTCATAAAATGTTTATTGTACTTGCTCTTTGAATGACTCTTCAAGCAGAAGAGATTGATGACTGAAAAAATAATCACAGCAGTTTACTCAATGAATAAATGCTGAATAAATCTTTCTGCCTAAAGGATGACCAGTAACAAATAGCAAAGTATTTAAAGTTAGTCTGTATTTGATATTTTCTGAATAATTTTAAGAATAGCAAATCCATTCCTTTTTTAATGCTTCCTACTCTTTATTGATGTTGTACTGAAGATTAGTTGCAAGTGAAATGTGTGTTATTGATTCACCTTCAGACAAAGTATAACATTTCAAGTCAGGTGGGATTAGGGTACCTTAGTGTTGTGATAGATCTGCTGTTTACAGTATCCCTCATGCTCCTACAGCAGCAAAACCAGGTGCTCAGGAGGGCTTCATCAGCAGGAAAAACACAGCCTGAGTGTCAGGGAATGGCCCTGCCTTCTGCCTGGCCAGGGCTGGCCAGGGCTGCCTGCTCCGGGCTGTGTGTGCGACACATCCGCGGGGCAGCTCTTGGGACCTGCCAGGAACACCCAGCCTGCGGGAGGAAAAGTGTGGGCAGAGCAGAGAAAGAGCACTGTTTGTTTCAGAGGTGTCTTTTGGCCCATGTACCTTGAGACTCCATGACAGAAAATGTGTGCAGGCCATGCCTTTGTAATGCCACACAGAAAAGTTTAAACTTGGTTTTTGCTGTGCTCTTGAGAACATGTACCCCTGTCCCATTTGATTTTTCATTATGGCAGCTCTGGCCAGAGACTTTGGAAATTCTGTTCTATTGTTCCCTCTGAAATATAGTACTATTTCATTGGAGAATTTTATATGTGGGTTTAAAATCAATTTTAATTCAACATATTTTGGTTTTTTAATGCCTAGAGTTGCCCACCTGTTGTGGTATAACTGGGCTTCTGTTTCAGTCTGCCACAGTAGTGGCTAGGCAGGGCAGAGAGCAGGACCACACCTGGGCACTGAGGTGGGACAACTTTGTTTCTTTCCTCTTCTCTTTAGGCTTCAGTTCTGAATTACCTAACTCAGACTGGTGTGACTGAAAATAATTAAATCTAACTGAATAAAAAACATAATAATGCCATAAATTTTTTCCCCCACTTACTTTTTATCAGGGTATCAAAAACTCAAACCCCTCCGTTACGTTCTCTCACAAAATTAGAAGGGCTACTTCAGCACCCATCTTTACATTTTTGTTATAGAACAGGTTCCAAAGTCTCCAATAGGTAAATAATACATGATAAAATCTACTGAAGTTATAGAAGCCTTGACTAGTACTTTTCTTTAAATATTAAACATTATTTTTGAAGTTGTTTGAACTATGTACAGTTTCACACAACAATTTTCCTGTTAGAAGGGAAATATGCCATCCTCAGCCAGTTTTTTGTTTGATGTCCACGAATACTAATGCTAGTAGAATCTCTTCAGTGTAGTTGTTCAGAATAAACTATATGCAAGCTCCATAATTATTAAGTTCTGAATGAAGGGAAAGGAAAAACTTATGAGCTAGATTTGCAAACTTCGT
The DNA here is from genome assembly GCA_013400575.1 of Peucedramus taeniatus. Lineage (NCBI taxonomy): Eukaryota > Metazoa > Chordata > Aves > Passeriformes > Fringillidae > Peucedramus > Peucedramus taeniatus. The sequence continues at coordinate 35,522 of WBNO01013579.1, forward strand.
GCTAATGCAACTCTCAAAATCATCTGGATTTTTTTTTGTTTTGTTTTTTGTTCATTGCAAGATAGCTTAGGTACCCACAAAATTATGTGTTTTAAACATAAATAGACTAATCTCCCTTCTAAATTAAATTCTGAAAAAAAAATCACTACTACAAAGCTTCATTTGATACTGCTTAAGGGACTTGTAGGGCTTTCCCTGTTTTCCTACCTGGTAGTCTGTCTCAGCCTCTGAAATTTGAGGATAAGTTCTTCTGGAAAACAGAGTTAGGACAAAGAAAAAATAAGTGCTATAAAGAAACTTTCTATAAGATATGTGGCTTAATAAAAGCTTCATTTCAGCAGAGTACTACAGCAAACACATGCTGGGCTTCCAACCATCTCCTGTCTCTGAATGCTTCAGTGACACAGTCGTTTAACTCAGGGGCTTTATGTGCATCCAGCAGAGGCTGTCTATTATATTGATTTTAGAAATTTCCTATTACAATATTAAATTTCTTTGTCACATCTAAATGGTTGGTTCTTCAGCTATTTCTCAGACAAAATTCTTACTCTTTGAAAACTGGAAAAACTCCAGAGCATCGTTTATTCATACTTTTGGAGCTGGATTCATTATTAGTATGTTTATAATGAACTTACAGTACTTATGCAATGAGATTTATGGAAAAACAGATCAGTGTATCAATGGGGATGGGGAAGGGTTGCCATTCTAAATATAGCTCAAAGTCTTGGTTGAATGCAGAACATAGTGAAAATTAAGTTATTTTGTCAGATTTTCATAAAATTAGGCTAAGTACCAACTACAGGGATATGGAATACTTTGTTTCAGAAAAAGGAAAGAAATATTGATTTAACTGGTAAGAAGAAAGAACTATTTAATATGAATATAGATCTGCCATAATGGGATATTTGTATATTTGCATGCATACTGATAGATGTAACAACTCTTAGTGTGTCTCTGTAGGATTGGCTTTGCACTTATGCTTCAGGATGAGTTTGTTCTTCTGTGCTGATTGCTGATCTCACATTTTACAAAAGATTCCTTCCTTATGCCAGTTGTGGGGTGCTCAGATGCTGCTCTGCTTGTGCATTGTAAATACATACTGTGTGTAGGAGAAGCAAGTAATGGGACCTGTGTCAGGGGATCCAGTACTAATGAAATTTGTGTTGACATGCTAAAATCCCAAAGAGAAACAGAATGTAAGTCCCAGATTGCACTAGGGTGTGTGTTCCTCTATATCCTGTATACCACCAATAAAGTTTTCAGCACTGCTTCTATGATACTGATAGGAAAAAGAAAAATAGAAAAATCATCGTACATGAACTGTCATAAATAGCATGGACACGTTCCCTCACATACCTTGGCAGGTAAAATTGATATAAAAATGCCTCTGAAACTGGGGACTTAGGCTCTTGCATGTGTTGTTGTTACTAAGAAGAGACTATGCAGCAGAGGTTATATGTAAACCCACTAGTAATGGAATTAAAAGCCAGAAAAGAACATGCTTTGAGATTCTTACTACAGAAAATCCTGACTTGATTAATGTGTTCTTGCCTTTTAAGCCTACCCCTGAGAATGGCAAATAGGTGATGCAAGGGAAAAAGCAAACTATTGCACAGAAGAAAATACTCAGCTGGGAAGGAGTAGGAGGGTTGAGTGGGAAAGACTCCTCCTCTGCAACTGAGTTACTCTAGGCTAAGCCAAGTAGCTTGGCAGTACACACACACCACCCAGCTTTTGATATCTCTGTGAAATTAATCCAACAAAAGAGATGGTATTTTGATTCCACTGCAATAACTAATTATGACAAGGTTAAGGGAGTACAGATATACCTAATGTATTTTTTTGTTTTCTTTTAATAGAAGATAATACCAGTTCCCACACTGTTGAATAACCTCCAAAAATGCTATGTCAATAAAACCAGCTGGGGAAGAGGCCTGTATCATTTGAATTATGAACAGGACATCAAGTGTGTTTGACTGGACTGTCATCATCTGCCTCTGTTGTGTACATTGCTGCACATTTTCCTTATTTAAACTAAGTTTTTTAAATTAGTTTTTCAACAAACGAAGTATGAACAAGAAGGTTTTCATCATTCCTGTTCCTTCCCTTTCCTGATTAATCATAGAGAATCAGTGAGTTACATGGCAGCAGTAGGAGATACAACTTCTTTGGCTAGAAGAAATGGGCACAGGTAAAACGCCATAATATGAGTCTCTTCCTTAAGATAAATTTATTAAAAAGACACTGACAAACTTTATAAGAGATCATTTAGTCTCAAATTAAAGTATGATTAATTTGTGTTATTTTAAGAATAAATTGACTGAAGTATTTGTGTAACTTTATTATAGTCATTTGAAATTAATCTTTTGGTAAAGCACTTTTAATTCTCCTTTGTTCTCATTATTTTGGCTGCTATCCCCCTCTGTGCCTCCTTGGCCTAGAAATGACTTGCAGTGTCTATTCCTCTTGCTGCTGCTGTTCTGTTGAGTAGTACATTTGCTGCCTCACTTGTACAGTCTCTTCACATCTCTTTTCATAACCAGTTCAATTATATTATGCCCAGTTTTTTTTTTTCTTGAGTAGATTTCTAATTTTGGAACTTTCAATCCCCAGCCAGTAGAGTAATGAAGACTCTTTGGTCTTGTAACTGATATTCAAAGTAAGAGAGTTAGCTAGTTATTTTATGTATTCACTGTGGGCAAAAACTCATCCCATGCCAAAGGGCCTGCGAAAGGCCCCATCATTCCTAAAGCCCTCAGGGCCTTATTCGTCACTTCATTTTATGTCAGCCTAAATCACACTGGAGAAATACAGCTGTGGATCAGTGAATTTAATTCAAGTACTAAATCTTTACTGAGAGGACTTTATGTGGGTCAAGCACAAAGAAAATGGGGAAAGAATTTCTACCCTGTGAACCTAGGTCCAAAGAGTGGCATTTCTGCATTACTTGCTACTCTGGACTAGCAGGGACTGTTACACTGTGCCACTTGCATAGAAATTTGGGTCACTATATATTTAATGGAGAATCTCTGACCTATTTCCAGCCTTTAACACTGGGCTATGTTGGTCCTTGAAGACCCAAGAATGAGAAACCTTCTCTGTGGTGCATGAAGGTGGAGAAACCCCTTTCATGCTTAGCCTTCCATTTAATTCGTCAAATATCAATGTGAATAGTAAAGTATATCGTGTGTCCACCCTTAATTGATACCAGCATGCAAGCCAGCTCTTGGAGTGAGAGGTGACTTTTTAGGTGCACCTCTGGACCACTTTAGCTACTAATAGTAAGATTTTAAAATTATTTTGCACAGACTGCAGTAGACAAGAATTTGGTCATATGAAAAGTTGCAGTATTGCCATAGCAACACTGTTTACTGAATGTTCTGATTAAGGCAAATGAATAGCAACATAAGTAACAGAGCTATGGATGAGCACTTTAAATAAACCGAAATAAAATAATAAACAGCAATAGCAAATGGACACATATGATGAATGTTTTTAGTACTTCTAAGGTAATTCAGAGTGGACTGGCTTTGCAAAGATCAAAATCCTTGCATTTGATTGTGACATGTGAACCAAAATGAATGATCAAAATTTGTTGGTGTCAAGACTTTACATGATGTCTATTGCACCTCTGAGTAGACCTTGCAATGTCTGGATGCTGGATGGAAAGCTGTTACTTTTCTTTTCCCTAAATATTTTTTAGAAATGTTGCAGAATATCTTGATAATTTGCATTAAATCATCTGCTGCAGTGGAGAGTGTGCTTTCTAATAGAGTTCTAGTTCATGAAACTGTTTCTGATAGATCAGGACTGGACAATCTGCAGAATGCAGATCTCCATGAGTAACCAAACAGTGTGTTCTCACAGGGTGATTTTTAAAGCAGCTTGGAGCTGTTATTCAACATGAACTTTCAGGTAGGTGCCAGATAATGCTCTAAAGGGGAGTATAGGGAGAATTACTAAACTCCATTTAAAAAAATACCAACAGAAGTAGAAAATCTAGAAATAGCAAAAGCCAAATTTGTATAGTCAGATAAGCATAGGATTTAAATCTTCAAAATAATGGACGGAGGAGATCACTGACAATTCTATTTAATGAGTTGGTCCTGACATAAGGACTGTCACAGAAACCATTGAAAATGTGGAAACAGGAGAATGTCCATGTGTGAACAAGAGAGTTCAGTGAACTCAATGAACTAGAATTTAGAAGCCATATGGGATGTTAACATTCCACTTACTGTCTGTATGGGAGACATGGAGGAAGACATTGTCTGCTGAAAAAAAGAAGGAAACTCAGAAAACAGGAACTGCCAAAATAACATCAGAATTTTGGGATTTCTCAAGAGTCAGGAAGACTCAGACTCTACGGGGTAGTTTCAAAAATGTATCCCAACAGAGCCTTCAAATTACACTCACTCTAATTAAGAAAGCCAAGTGTAACACAACAATAGATAAATCTAGGGCCAATGTTAAAATCTAGGCAAAAAAACTACCATTACTTTGGCATGGAAATGAATGACCATCTGTATATTAGCAAGAACATATATCATTCATTTCAAGACCAGCAAAGAAAACACAGCATGCAGAACTTAGTTGCCACTTCCTTACATGAAAATATGCCACACATACTCATATTTAATATGAAAATCATGAACTATTTTGCCAATTAACACCCTCCTACTTAATCTAAGACAAACATCTGAACATTCTTTATCCAAAGCTGTCCTGCCTAACACTGTGCTGGGAATGCATCAGATAGATAAAAGACTAATTGCAAAATCCTGTTTGGGTGAGACTTAACAATTAAAATCACCAAATAATGCAAAATGTGTGTACACAATCCACAATATTCATTAATTGCTGTTAATTCTCCTTTATATTTGATGTAATGAAAAATGACTTCCTGTAAGGATAGTCACCACTTTCAGGGCTAATATTTTTTTTTGTCTGTTGGTGATGCCACTTGTTCAGAGTTAAGGTAGACCAAACATTTTTGCTATCTGAGAAAAAGTATTGGAACAAAGAACCTGTAAAAGGCACATGTACGTCTGGATATGCCGCAGCTCTGAGAGGTATAGAAAAGCAGAAATTCTTGGTACTGATTTTCTCAGAAAATGTTTGCTTAAATTCATACCACATCTTGGAGATCAGTACTGATCCTCTGAACCTAAAATAGAATGGGATCTCTTGTGCTGGATAGGCTGGGGCCAGTCACAGTGGCAAGGCAAGGGGACTTCAAAGAGCAGAGCACTCTAGTTCCAGGTCCCAATCTTAGACACCTGCAGGGTGTTTAGTTGGGCAGAGGCTCTACAAGACCAGGCATGATAATTCCTCCTGCACCTGGGAAGGCCCTGCTTTCATGGTCTCATTAAGCAGCAGTATCAGAGAAAATGTGCATTACTTTTGCAAATCCATAGTTTTGGAGCCATGTGAGTATTATTTCACCTCTGGAACCAATAACCATCTGGGCTCTTTCCATCATCTTTATTAACAAGGTGGTGTTTCAACCTTATTGCTCACTCTCTCTCACTGCATCTTTTTTATCATGGAGGGTGAATTCAGCCGTTATTTAAAGTAGGGTCCTGCACAGCTGTGTATTCACATGGTCTTACATACTAGGAGATGAAATAATTGAAACTCCTTTTATACCCCATTGCTCCATAAAATTCATGCTTATTCAGGTAGCTGGAGGTGTGACCTAAAGCTGAATTTGCAGCACTTAAGGGCTTTTGATAGTGGGGAGGGAAGGAGGTAGGAGGAGAAACTTCCATCTCCACTCCTCTGTGGGCAGGGGAAAAATAATTGAAAGAGTGATTAACAGTGCAAAGGAACCAGGGCATGGCCATGGACACAGTCTCCAGTGTGGCTCTGGTGAGAGAGGAGTTCCATAATGCAAGTATGAGCTTTGTGTTGCAGAGGGTTCCTTTGCTTTGAGGGCCTTTTAACATGCAACCACTCTGTTTGCTGGGATGATAAAAGACTCCTCAACCTCCCCCTTGCCTTTCTTGGTTATCCTGTGTCAGAAAAGCCTTTACATCTATCAGAAAGAGATCAATTTCCAGTGTGGTAAGAATTATTCTAAATCCCAGACTTCAGCAGTTCTCTGTTTTTGGCGTTATAACAGGTTTTTTGGTGTTCTCATAAAGGATGAAGTGAAACTGCTATTTAAAACTGAGAAAAATCTTATTTCTTACAACAGTTAAAGGCTTAGTCTCAATGAACCAGAAAGAGCAGAAATCTTATTTTTCATTCTATTCTCTCACTTGCTTTTCCTGCTGCTCCTCATTACTCAGATTGCTGAACTCTTATTTGACGATAGAAAGATCCGTGACCTCACCAAAACAATTTTTGTTAACTCAAATCATTATCTTGTGACACAAAGTCTGAGACACATCTGCCATTGCTCACATTCTGGGTCACCCTGCAAACATCTGATTATGATTTGATAAACAAAACCATTCCTCTGGTGAATTTTTGACAAAGAGTCTATGAAGAAAGCCTGAAAACACTGTGGAATTTAGCTACTTTGTAACCACCTTTTTGTGGTAGATTATAGTACTGAAGAACAGCAAATGACTTAAAAACAAATAAGAAAAAATTTAAAGAGCAAGTCTCTATTTTATTAGTAAAAGTAATCTGTTAGAATGTCCCTAAAGACACTCTGTGATTAGTTTTCACTTTGCAAAGCAGCAATTTAATACAGCGACTGCTTTCTTCTTGTGAGTGAATAGGATGATGGGGGCATTTCCTGATCCTCTTTAAAATGAAAGTGGTTCTTTAAATGTAATTCCTATCAGGTTTAATTAGAAAAAAAAACAAAAAACAAAAAACAAAAAAAACCCCAACAACATTATGACGTGCATATATATTTCTAGATACCTACTGTATTCTAAAGTAGAATTGATTCCATGTATTTTTCCTGAGAGCCAGGCTCCTCCTTATATTGTTACTGTTTCTTATTCAGTTTCTTATGCTTCCCTATTCACCTCCTAAACACATCCTCTACACCCTCGTGATGATTTATCTCTTCATTTACCTATTTGTTAGCATTTTTGTTCCCAAGAATGTGAATAATGGTAGATAGCAGGGTTTGTGTTTCATATTTCTTCTCATGATATCTCCATTTTGTGAGCAGAGTATCTGAGACATGTTTTCCATGGAATTTTTGTACATTGGAAACTATAAGTAAAGATTTATATGCTATGTGTTCTTTATTCTGAAAGCTTTCAGTCCTCTCTTTACTGTAGCTTTCAGTATTTTTGTGCAAGAAATCCACCTCAGGTGTGTTGTCTATAATTTTCCAAGTGTGGCAGATATATTGTGTACATGGAAAACACATAGAAAATTATCTGTTCATGGAGAAGAATTGCATGTTCAATCCCTATGAATTAGTTGTTTACTTAGAGGAGTACTTTGTGGCTGGGTGACTGTCCCTTTGCATAGTAATGAGTGTAATAGATGCAGGTACACAGATGAAAGCATAGCTGAATTATCTGTGCTTCAGTGTGGGAACTGCAGAAGTGTTTGTTTGTGCAGTTCTCATTCTCTCCTGTTGTGACAGGGAGATATCAGCAAGCACTTAGTACTTGCAAAATGCCTCCAATGGCAGTTTTTCCATCTGACACACTACCTCTTTGCAGGTCTGTTGAATACTTTACACCAGCCAGCACACTGGTGCTCTAGCTGAGTGTAAGCAGTTTTACAGGTTTTCTGCAGACTTTTATTACAGCTGTGACACTAGATTGATGGACTGTTTCCATCTTGTTCTCTGTCAATTGTACACTGAAAAGAGAACTTGACACTGTGATGGATGCATGATAGTGCCACGTTAGAGAGAGAGCTACTGCAATAACAGTGGTTTAAACCCTGAAGTGCCTTTAACCTCATGCAGTTGCCTTTAATTTATTTTAATCTGAAACCTAACAAAATCTAACACCACAGAGTAGAGAGGTGGGGAGCATAGTGGGTTTGTAAAGTAATGTGAAAAAAGATGACAGTCATTCTTGGAGGTCCAATTAGGGCAATTCTGTGCTTTAAAGGAAGAAGTCCTCCAGGAAGCTTTCAAAAGAGAGAATATTGTTATGCTCTAGACAAAGTCAAAGGTTAGCCTAGCTAGAAAGAAGATGTACTTTCCACTGAGGGAGAAGGGGAAGAAGGGCTTGCTCTGTCACAGCAGGGAATACCCAGGTCTTGCCTGAGAAACAGGATGAACTTGCCAGGGAGCAGGCTTTTGGAGGCTGTGTCAAAAGGAATGCACTCTGAGACAAGCCAGCGTTTCCTTTGAACACGTAAAGGTTTAAGGTTTATTTACTGTTTCAAAGAACTACTGGTGTCTTCTCTAGAGAGATGAGAGAAAGTAAGAGGGAATACTTGTACTGCTGTTTTAACCTTTGAAATGCCATCAATGATTTTGTTAAGTTGGTGGTTTATTCCTCAGCACAAAGGGAAAGCTGAGGGTCCAGGACAGCTGCCAAGACTGTGTGTACAGTCCTGAATGTGCTTCATCTGCAGGGTGAAGAGGCTGCTGTGGGAGTGAGCTGGGAGAGGGTGGCTGCAAAAGGTCTTTAGAGTGGATGTAATCAGACAACTAAAATCTACTGTGAATGGTATATTTAGTCAAAATCCTCTTAACTGATTTTTATTTTCTATATGAAACAAATTTCATATGCATACAGTCAACACCAACAAGGATTTGAAATCGCTGATTAATACAGGCTGGTAGATACTTTTGATTTATTTGTGATCAGCTAGTAAATACAGAAGACCATGAATTAATTGGATTCACCAATCATTAAAGATTATTAACTGAGATTCTTAGGGTGGTTAAGGATCTCATCTTAAAATTATTCATAGCACAGAGTTTTCTAATAAAAATCTACTTGATAACATTTTATTTGGAGATGACAATAGAATAAACATAGATTTTACCCTTATGGGTGGACTTTTATTCGAATGCTAGCTGATCATGTTCAGCTCTAGTTTCAGAAAGTTCAGTTCAGCTGAAGTTAGAACTGTACCTGCTTTTATCAGACCTGTAGTTATCATGGCATGACTAAATACATAGATGCCTTAAATAAAAAATGAGATGCACATCCAGAGTCTTTGAATAATATTGACAAAAAGTGGAATCGATCTTGAACCAAGCTGATGTTGAAGTGAGATCTTGAAGTCATGCAGGGATCATAAGCCTTTGATAGCACAGTTAATAAAGGAACAGAGGGTAATGAATCTTAGTCTCTTGAAGCTGATGACATGGAAAACAAAACTAAAAGTACAGCTACTAAAGTAGTGTGAATCCTCAAATCCTCAAAGTTTTTTTTTATTTCTGGATCATACTCCTGTGACATAAATTGGCCACGGGGCTTTTTTTAAGTCAGAGGACTACTAGAAATCTTTTCAGTTGTGGATTACTAGAGTAAGCCTTGTCACAACATCTAGGAATTTGTTTGATAATTAATATTTTCTTCTATATATATACATATACATATATATATATACACACACAATTTTGGATTAGAATAAAGCTAATCCCCTGAGCAAGTATTTTCATTTGTCTGAATGGTTTCCCTTATTTCTGCTTCTTTAATTTAAGCATAGTGCCTTTGATATTGTAACAGGATACAATAGGATGCTGTGATCCATTTTAAATGAGATTCCATAAAGAACTTATAGTCTTTTACTTTCCCAGAATTTACTTGTTCTGCTTTTTCTGTATGGCATGGTATTTATTGAACAATTAGAAATATGTTCTATGTCAAGATTCACAACAATAAAATGTTAATTTGCAGGGAATGAAAGAGGTGCTGAGTCAGCTTTTAGAGAGAAAAACAAGTAATAAGAATTATCTCAATTAGCAGATGAAAAGGGAATATGAGGAAACCTCTAGACTTTTAATGAATTAAAATCTACAGAATTTTAATACTTATCCAACTTAAGCTAAAGGGAGGTGGTATAGTACCACTGAAGTCAGTAGCAATATTACAGTGTACACTAACAAAGAAACAGAACCCATGTTCATAAAATAAGAAGGGGTTTAAGAGAATTCTAGTTCAAAATAATCTGAGTTTTGTGGGCATGAGTTTTAATGGATAGGATAAGAGCAACCCTACAGGAAACACTGTCTCACTGAGAAACCCTATATTCTTGCCATCCACTCTTATCCTCTTGAGAACTGCTGTGCAGCCTGTAACTGTGCCAGCAGTAATGAATGTTACTCACCTGTTGATTTAATTCTTCTCACTCCTTTTGGATTTATCTTCTGGAAAACGCTGTGCATTCTAAGATTTGTCTTTAGCATTTTAATTTCAAGTACATGACAATGATAAACAGCGCTCAGATGATAGGAATACTGATACACGTTAAGTTTAACTCTGCATTTTTTGGCCTGCAAGACTGTTTTTCTCTAGATTCAGCTGTTTATAAGCACTTCTATCTTTAAATTACTGATAAACTGTCTTGACTTATCTCAGCAACTTTTTTTACTTTGTAGGGGAAGGTGTACTTGGATCTGACTATACCTGCCTCATAGTGACTTCTCTCTTGTATAGAATTCTTGATGTCCTTGGATACCTGACATTCATGAGAAAAAGTGTATATCTCTGTATAATTAGGTGGAAATAATCTAAAACTCATCTAGTCAGCCTGGAAGTGCTGTACCTGAGAAATATAATAGCTTCTAGACACCAAAATTTAAAAAGCAGCCAACAGGGAAGAGGACTGGGTGCTGGGTTAACTGTTTACAAGAAAGGGTCAAAGAATTACCTCCAGCCTTGCCACAGAGATTTGAGAAAGTTAACAGGACTCTACAGGTGCTGGGAGAGAAGAATTAATCACTAAAGAGTATTTTAGTTTGAATGTCTACTTTTGAGTTCTGACACACAACTCTGGTAAGCAGTGTGTTATTAATATGAGTTTTGAATAGAAATTGAGTTGTTTTTTCTTTTGTAAGAGTCGAAATATTAAATACCGAAATATTGAAAATGACAATGAGACTAAGAGATTGAAATACTTAAGTGCTTAAAAGAACAAAGGGGTATTTTTTATAGTAAAAAGATCAAGTTTAGAGGATAACCTTCTTTGGAAGAGAAAATTGAGTCTTGTGTATACGAAGGAGTCTAGTGCAGTCTAGGACAGACTGAGTCAAATCTGTTTGCTAAGGGAAGAGGTGTTTATATGTAAATGGAGGACTTTAGCTTTGTTCAAATAGTAAACAGATCATTAATGATAGATAAGGTATAGTTATCAAGGACAGATCTAGAGTCATCTACAGTGTAAAGTCAGTTGGCACTATTTTCCTAGTTACTAAGCCAAATGAGGTAATGCACTATCCTAGTGATCTGCTGCCCAACCTACAGTCGATACATTTTCTTTCAGTTTTCAATAACCAAAGTTTCAACGTGAAAAATGATTTAAACTTTGTTTATTTTGTACAGGCAGAATTTTACTGTATTAAAAAAACTTCTGTCCAAGTACAATAAAAATGTTTTGTAATTAAGTGTAAATCCACTTTAGCCCTGAGGAAAAAGACGTGGCTGGGCAAACATGGGACAGTCTCAAAGCAAAAGTGAAGCAAAAATATTCTCTGTCTTTGTGGGAATCCCCCCTTACCTGTAAGTTGGCTTTTGTGTTCAGGAGCCCTCTGTCTGATCCACAGACCAACAGTGTAAGAAATTTTGTCTCAATATTGTGCTGTATTTGCCTAATACTGGTTCAAAAAAGATCCCTAAAATTATTAGCTGCATCACTTATTTAAAGTTTGGTGGGT
>WBNO01013580.1:0-138864 GCA_013400575.1 Peucedramus taeniatus
TCGCCTCCTGGGACGGGGGTGACAGACTAGCTCTTATCTACTTTATTCCCACCTTCCTTAGAAGGAGATATACAAGGCTATGAAGTACCATATTCTTCCAAGAGGAAATGACTGAGGAATGTTGCTGTACATCTTAAACCAACAATGACAGACAAATTACTATGATTTTGTATGGAACTAGCTTATGTTATGCAGATAAATACTAGAAGAATTCAGCACCCTTGCTATAGAGCTGATTGTTGTTTGGTCTATTAAGTTTAAGTAATTTAGTGTTAAAAGATCAGTGGTGAAGAAGGAGTCTTATGTTTAATTTCTGCTTATCAAAACCACATCACACATTCCATATTTTGTTATTTTTTTTTAAATGCTGTGTAGAAAAGAATAGTTTATTTAAGTCTAAAAATTGCACTTGAGGAGAATATGACTACTAGACTAGTCTCGGATCCACATTCTCTTCTTCACTTACTATGGTATAATATGCTAAAAAATGAAAACAATACAGAAATCATATTTTTATGAATGATGATAGCTCTCACTTGAATACTCTACTAAGAGCTCTCATTCTGCCAGTCACACTATTTCTATCAATACAAACACATATTAGTGCATTAACTCTGTAAAAGATACATCTGAAATGCCCAGAGACCAGCAATCCCTTCAGCATTGCAACCTATATGCAAGTTGAATTTACAAGTCATTAGTGGGATTCCTTCACTTCCAATTGCCATTTTGGTCCCTTAGAAGCAAAACTTATAATTTTGCTTTTTTTTTTAAAGTTTATTTTATTATGATTCATTCCGATTTTAAGAGTACAGATAATTGGGGAAGAGCATAACTTTGATATTGTAACTCTTACTTTTCCCTTTTGTAGTTTTCAAATACCTAGCAGCTCCTCAGCAGATTTCTCATCTTTTATAACTTCTGCTGCACCACCAATGAAGTAAGAGAACTTGGATTTTTTTTTTGTATTCTTTTAGAGTCTCAACAAGTAATACTGCATTCCCCACAGTCCAAGGCTGTCAGATATTAAGAAGTACTCTCACCCTTCAGAGAAATGCTACTCATGCCAAAAAAAAAAAAAAGGAAATGGAGAAAGAAAGGCTTCTTTAACAACCAGAGATTAAAAGCACATAGAAATAGACTGTTAGCATGTGTAAACTATGATTACACTGCAAGGGCAGCAGTGCTTGTATGCCTCAGTGCCTTCCACTGCTGCCTTACACCAGTGCTGGTACACTTGACTTGTAAATCTCTCCACCACCAGTCACCTCGTGACTAAGGTGCAACATCTTGTATCCAAACACAGCTCCAAATCAAGGCCAAACAAAGGCTTTCTCAGCTACTGAGAAGGCTGACAGATGCTGAAAAAAAAAAGAAATCCAGTTCTCATATCCTAACTCTCACTTATGATCAAACTGCCCTTCTGTTCATGAGCATTTCTTGTCAGTCCCTGCAACACAGCAATATTCTCATTGTCAAGTGATGCAAGGACCTCATGAGTTTTCATTTCATCTCCCAACTACTGTTGCCTCATCCATCATACTTTCATGATGTCTTTGTAACTATACCAAGCTGAGGGTTTTCTCATCCTCAACAGAGTAACAAGTCAAAAGACAGTTTATACACTATTCTGGCTTTTGTAACTAAAAGAGAATCCCAAAACTAAATGTAAATGCTCTTCCCTGTCTTCTTTCCTTTTTTTTTTCTCTCCTCCCTTCAATGATCAGCTTGCTTAAGCAATTCTTTCCAAAAAGGCCTCATAGAATGTTTTCCACTCTCCAATTCTGTGAAGGTTGGCAAACCCTCCACAGCAAATCAGAAGCAATCTACCAGCACTGTTCTACAAATTAAAAAAAAACTTCTACAGCGTTTAATTTTATAACAGCTGCAAAGACTGCTGTAAAGGTGTTGCTGTTTTTTTCCTCTTTAGGCTGCTGGGCCTGACAGGGTACCCACGGAAATGCTTGTGTACTCAAGAAAGGTAACTTCTAAATACATGGGAGGTTGTTAAAGGAGGGAGAGTATCCTAAAAAAATGTGTCGATGCACTTCTCCAGACAGTATCCCTTTCATCGATCTCAAACGTTATATCAAGCTGTGGTGACATACATGGCAAGCATTTGAAAACTGATGATTAAACAAGTTTTTTTTTTTCTGAGGCCAAATGTAGGCTTGAGAAGGAAACAGCTTATATGGGTAATCAGGTTTGTTTTGGATCGATACGCAGTAAATTGCCTAGTGCTGATTATTTTGAACAAATGTGCAGCTCTACCCCATATAATAAAAATCTGGCTGCCTTTTCTTACTCATGAAACTCATAAAGGTTAAACCTTTAGCCTGAAGGAAAGAAGATCCTTTTCATCCAATGAAAATTAATAGGACTGAGCATCCCTCCCCTTGCAGGCAGCTGTAATTTTTCAGCTAAGAAGAGAGGTCCAAGAAGAATTGATGATGGAAAGTTTTTGTCACCACCATAAACACATTTTAAAAGCAGCTAGCAGTAGGCTCACTCTGAGAATTGCACGTCTGAGGTGATGCCAGTGGTACTTAGCACAGCTGCTCGTGGCTGTGAGCCTAATTCAATGTTGGTTGTCTCAAGATTTTCCAGTGGACTAATTCAAGTGGCAGTACACAGCTGATGGGCCATATTAGCATTAACACCTCACCTGCAAAATACATAATTATACTCAAATCTGCTGATTAGAAGCAAAATACAAACACATACTAGTGGTTGCATTTCAGTGGTAACCATACCACTGAGAGAAGAAAAGGAGTGAATTGTTATCTAGAAATAGTGCCACATTCTGCCTCTCAAAAAAAGATTATTGGTAGCTTGTGTAGGTTTTAAAACTTCACATGATCCTTTTTTGGATGATGGTTCCTTAAGGCTAGGTAAATCTAATACTGTTTGTTTTCCATCCATTTATTTTGCATCTCAAGGTTTTTAGAATTTATTTCTGTGATGCTAAGAAAAGGAAATCTTCTGATGAATTACTTCCAAATGTGTGTGTGTATATATATATATAAATATATATATATATGTACATAGAATGAGCCAATAAATTGTGTGATTAGAGGATGTTAATCTAATATCTCATAGCATACGTGCTACTCTCATGCCAATCTTCCTTACTGGAGCATGTTTGTTCCAGATTTATTTGTTTTTAATAACCACTGTTCACTTCAGAGTGAAGTTTATGTTTGTATTAAACTAATTTACATTCATTTGAAAGTGCTAAATCCAAGCCATTCCCTTTTTTCAGCTGGCAATACAGTCAAGCATAGTCACTGCCAAATAACTATTTGTAAAATATGTTTTTATTACTGTTGTGTCTTTAGGTGATTATATGCAGTGACTGATCTGAGAGCTCACTGCAGCCATTGTTATTGCACTGAACTAAAC
This sequence comes from Peucedramus taeniatus, assembly GCA_013400575.1. Lineage (NCBI taxonomy): Eukaryota > Metazoa > Chordata > Aves > Passeriformes > Fringillidae > Peucedramus > Peucedramus taeniatus. The sequence goes on from WBNO01013580.1 coordinate 3,403, forward strand.
TTTGTTCTACCAGAGCAGGTAACAGATAAAAAGCTCCAAAAAAACCAAAACCTTAAGCTTTGAATTGTGACAAAAGGAAAGCTTCTAAACATATTTATAGAGATGTTGAGAACTTAGGTATGACCCTTTGGGTCATTACACTCCTTCTAGGAAGGAGCATTCCTCTGAGGAAAATGGTGATCTGGATGTCTAAGGAAGTCTGGATGTGTTCTACAAAATGGTAAAAAATTATGCTTGGATAGGCAGTCATAAGGCTGATGCTTCCTAACTTTACAGACTACACAATCTAATTCTACTCTAATATTCACACAAACTCCTAAGCCTGAGATTCTTACTGAGGGAAAGATAGGAATAGGCTTTGTTACTTGTCTGCACGCCGTAATAGATTAGTTGAAATGTTTGAACCTTTTTCCTTCAGTCACTTTAAAACCAGATGCTGTTACTGGGCTTGTCTGGCCAGCTGTGCTTGGTGAACACACTGCTTGCTGCTGGAAACACCTTAAAGGGGTTGGGTGAAAAAGCTCCTACCCTGCTTCTCCCCTGATGACGTCCCTGAGCTTTGGAGCTGGCCATGTATTCTGCAAGTGGGATACTGCCAAAGGACAACAAAATGCTTTTGAGATGTGCAAGATTTGGAAATAAAATCCAGTTCGCTTCTCTGTTGTGTCTCTTGCAGATGTCCTATCCCCAAAGCTCTAGTACCTTCTTGGTGACCCCGCTGCAACAAGGAAGCTGCCATCAGTGCTTTGAGGTGTGTTCTCTATCTACTCCACAAGCATGGACTTATTCACTCCCTTTCTAATTTTTACAACATTAATAGATCTCTTAGAGGTTTTTCATACCTAAATCTCTTACTTTGTCAAACTAATTAGTGGTGTTTTAATCGTTTTCACATCTCCAAGCATCCACATTCTCACAGGTTGCTTAACAGAGTAAAAGAATAAAAAGAGCCATTCCATAAAAGAATGGCTCCTTCCCTGACAAGCTTGAAGTTCAAGAAAGCAGCAGCTTTACAAACTGTGCTATAAGAACTTGTAAATGACACATACTGAATTGGTAACCCTTATATTGCACCCACATCATTCCTACATCAGATCTTTCTTTGATAAACTGATCAACAATTCCTTTTTCATAAACTGTCTTCTTGAGAATGTCTCTTACCTTGATCAAATAATTGACAGGTCTTTTACACAATTTGTGTATTCCTGCAAAGTATGGTATCACAAGGAAAAAGAGAATGTCTTAAAGCAACTTAGGTAAACAAACAAGAGAAACAACTGCTCCAAGGAACTTACTTTACTAACAACATCCTTTTGTAAGATTCCACCAAAATTAAAGTGAAGTAAGGCACTATCTTGCCCATTGATACACATCCATAACACGCAATGTTAAAGGCTTAGAGAACAAATTACTGAGTTAAGATGTTACTGCAATAAGATGAAATTAGAAGGGTATTTTAAATTTCTTAATTAGAAATGAATTTTAAGAGAGAATCTGACCAAGAATTATGACTCAGACCTTTGAGAGAGGCCTGTATTTAATCTCCTGAGTGAATTTGAAATAATGATTTATAGTCTGTCACACAAATTCTGTTAGCAAAGTAAATAAACTGCATATTTTTTTAAAAAAAAACCTCATCTATTATTCTCAACTCTCAAATGTCTTTTTAATTTTAAAATTAAATATTCAGGAACTGCAAAATACTGCCTTTAAAAATGCATTTCAATGTACTAATAAGATAATCTACTGATTACACGAGTCCAGGTGTTCAGAACTGCCTAGACATCTCCATGGACCATGGCTCTGTGCTGTATCATCATATTCTGTCTTTTGTCAGGCTCATTTTGTTTAACAGAACATTTCAATAAGGTACCAAAACAAAAAAACCCAAACCCAAACTAAAAAAAGCTTTTATGCTTCACTTTATTTCATTCATTGCTGTTCTTATCCACACCAGAATTACAGTTTTTATCTGAAAGTGTTACGTGGGAGGTGATGAAGGGCCCAATGAACCTGCTTTATTCCCTTTCCTCCCACTTGTGGTAACAGGTCATGTTGGGGTTTAGCTGGAGGGAGAATCTGATCAGCCTCGCTTTAACAGGAAAATTACAGTGCCATAGCTGTGCTGATATAACTCCCCCATGTGGATACTCTATTCTAAGGATAAAACATATTTTATTCTAGTGTAATTACTTTGCTTTTTAATTCCATCTGAACAAATCCCTCTGAAGGGAAGCATATCAAGATACCTACAAAGCTTTGTTTCTTCCTGTGGTCCAGCTCTCTCAGGGGAAGATGAAATACTGGGACAGCACCAACTCCAACTCACCCAACCTCCCCTGTACTTCAGCCAAAGGAAGAGCAGCATCTGCCACCTAGTCCAGACAAAGAGCCCTCTCCAGAGAGAAGAAGGGGATTGAAAATGGAGTACCATGCAATATGTCAATAGTGCTGGGTAGAAGACACAGATAGCTCTGTCTGCACATGTTTCCCAGTACAGAATTTCTGGACTTGGAAACCATTTCTATAAATCCACTTTATGTATCAAAAAGACTTCATGCATTAAAAAATTACTAAAAAGGCTAATAATTAGAAGCGAAAATAAATAGGAATGTTCTATTACTTATTCAAGCTTTTCTTTTCTCTCTTAGAAGGATTGAAACTTTTCAGTGGTAGTACATGAAGAAATCACTCTGATCTAGAAATAGCATAAAAGGTTTTCTTTTGCCGCCATGATAAATAATAATAGTGTGGATAATTTGGAACTGCATGATCACACGTCATTCACTGATCAAGAATACATTTTGCATCATCAGCATGGAAAGAAATGCTCTTTCTTAACAGCAGGATGCCTACCACAGCCTGAATACAAATAGTTATGGCCACAGCATCTGAACTTTCCAAATCACCAAGACAGAACTATTTTTAGCTATAAAGGTATTTTATAGGATTTGATTTTTCTTAGGAGTGCAATTTTTAAAAAGAAAGTGCCCCGGTAACTCTTTTGCAGCTTTGCACTTCAGTTCTAAACTGTCACAGATTTTAAAGACCATCTGAACTTCCCCTTGAAAGGTATGAAAATACTCCTGGATGACTTCTAAACAATCGACTTAAGGCCAGACACTTAGCTTGTGTAAATCAGTATCACCCCATTTAAGCTAATGGAATTTTGCCAGGATACCAGCTTTCATCTTGCATGGTCTATTTTTTGCTTCCAAGTATTCTTTTATGGAGTTAGAGAAGGGTTTCAGAAGAAATCTGTCTGACCTCCTTGAGCCTGACTGATGCTTTAAAATAGAACTTTAGCTGATGAACCAAACACTGCATCACATTTCCTCCCACAACAACAATCTGAAATAATGATCTATAGGTGCTTACTGTTGCCAGCACTTTTTAAATGTTTCCCCTGGTGCCTCAACAGTTGAAATCCCAGGAAGTTAAATTAGCTTGCAAATTTGACTGAATCAACACCTGCTCATCCAAAACATATTTTAACTACAGGAAGGAATTCTTCACTCTCATTTGGAGCAGCAAAAAAAAATCCCACCCAAGAACACAGAAATCATGGCCAATTTCAAGGCTCTGCTGGAAAACAGAACTAAAGCATAGCAAATTGTTGCTGTTCCATCCTGTTTTCTGTGGTTCCGGCACACAAGGCAAAGCTAGGCTAGTAGTAAATTTATTACTTGCCATGTTTCTCCTGAAAAATAGTCAAATACAGCCAAATATCTTCTCTCAGGCAATGTGAAATTAATTGAGAAAGAGAAATTAATATCACAGTAGCATTAATAATTTCTGCTTCACTTTTGTTTTCTTACACACCTTTTCATTATTACACATAATAGCATGATATACTGGATGAAAAGCTGTGGGAGACATTCAGATTTACAGACTTGTTGAGGAGCTGGTGCTGTGCCTCTCTACTCATATTTAGCTGGGGTTGCTTCATGAGAATGGCAGCTGATAAGCCACAAGACTATGGCTGGAATCAAGGAGGAAAGGAACTAGCACTGACTCCTAAGTACCAAGGAAGTGCCATGGCAAATGGGACTGTGGTAGTTTCAATACCAATCTCTCTCTTATGAATACATGTTTTTAGCTGTAAACATTTAAAGAAGAGATAAAAACAGAATTTCTAGCTAAAATGCCCAGGAAATAGATGTCCTGTTTGCCACGCAGCTCTAGCTGCCATCAGTTCAGATGATACTTGGGCAGCTGCATTTAAAACACCTGAGTAAACTCCAGGGAAGAGACCGCATATGCAAAAATATAGGTACAAGAGTTTTAAATGCATTGTGTATTCATCTGCCATGCATGAGTATCAAATGTGTTCTCATTCCTAACAGGAAACTGCATGGCATTCCTTAAACCCACACCTAGGTGAGGGCAGTGGTTCCGTGACATACCTAGAAATCATTCTGTCACTGTTGAGTGTCATTACCACAGGTTCCAGGAACACACCACTGGACCCCTCACAGCCGCCAACACACTCCTGACTGGTTTCACAGAACCACCTTATCTTGAAAACAGTCCCTTGATTTTAAAGTGATTCGCTGTTGTGAACACTGTTAATTGTCTTTATCAGTGCATCGCCATCTCTCACCCTGCAGTAGAGAAGTCATCCTCCCTAGAAATGAATGACAGGAAAGAATGAAACTCTTATACACACAGAGAAAGAAAAAAAAAAAAGAAAAAATAAAGAGATGACCAAAAAAAAAAAAAATCTTAACTGAAGATAACCTTTAGTTGTTGATAATAAATATATCAAGCATCTTTACAGAAGTTTCATCAGGGGAGAGGAGCATTAATAATATATGCAAAAATATATTCCGTGTATATCCATGGATTATGCAATATTTTTTACTCAGAATTTTGCTGCTGCTTTAGTTTTGTGCCAGCTCTTTATGGAGCCCTGTACTAACTACTGTCAAGGGAACTCTTTGTATTTTTTTCCATGTAGAAGAGGGTGAGGATTACACTAAGACTTTAAGTAGAGGAGAGATAACAAAGAAAAAAGGCAATAAAGAAGAGACATTGGAAAAAATAGAACATCGATAATCTTGTAGTTCTCAACCTTTTAAATCAGTCAAGTAAGGATGAACAGTAATTTAGTATTCTAAGACTAAAAAGAAGTGAATTTTAGAAGGTGGCACCTTACAGAATTAGAACAGTCACTTTTTGTGAAAGCTTTTACAGTCCATGTCAAGTTTCAGAAAAAAATTAATAAATAATAAACAAAAGTTCAGTGTTTCTGAGTTTCAGACTATGTCATAGCAGCTAACATTGTGTTAGGTGCTGTGATACTTGGCAGGCACAGTCACAGGGCTGGTATGAAATCTCACTATGAAGGGAACAATAGTAAATAGCCTTATGCTGATGATGCATTACACGAAGAATCACTAGCTGAACAGAAACTTCTGATCAAGTATATAATACTGGTAGAAATAAATAAGAGGGCCTTTGTTTTTTCAGGCCACAAGTGCAGCACAGCATCACACTGTCCCATCACACTGCTAAATGTAGCTTTACACAGGCACACCGCAGACACTGAACTTCTCCATCATAAGTACCAGAAATAATGTTTAACCCTCCACAATGAAACATACTTTTTTCCCCTGATAGGTTTTTGAAGACATCAAAATCTTGAAATGCTTAAAGCCCTCAAATAATCTATCATTTAAGTCGAGACCAGAGAATAGTACAAATGTCTTTCTAGTCAGAGGAACTGATCAGATGATCCTACAAAGGATCCTGCTGCCCACAAAAAGTCACCTGGCCAGTGATGCACACTGACTTGGGTGATTCAGGGAGAGCACTGAACCTGCCCAGGTTTCTTGGACAATAAAACCTTGCTGGGTTTATTGTATCAGTACAACAGATTCAGTAATGAGTCACAATGCCTCTGTCGTCTGGCGCCAGTTGTCAGTCCCATAGTGTAACAACTTCTATTGAAACACATGAAATTTGAAAAATGTGGAAGACAAAAAATGTGCAGTGTAGGGATGCCAAAAAGTGCCAGGGTCTCCTAAATGTTCCTGGGACAATTACAAGGGATGCAAGCTGGTATTAGACCCACAGTGCTTTAGACAAAAGACAACTAAATCCCAAATAACAGTTCCAGTCGTGGAAGCTACAGACAGAGTTAGAGAATAGTGACATGATGGAGTGACAACTTGCCCTGTAAAGAGGGAAGAGAGTGTCAAAACTGACACAGGAGCTGTAAGCCTGAATGACAGGGAAGATGCTGAAATTGCTGATGGACAAGTAACAGTGAATGTCAGGAAAATGAGGTGCACCTGTGAAGAAGAGCTAGATCTAAGTCAGCATACAGAATTCAGCTCAAACAGAACAAGGGCATGCAAAGAATAAGACCATGCTAAAGACCTAAGGTAGGAAGGCCTTCTCCAGGGACCAAGGGAAAGCAGAACTTATTTTTTTCTGTCTTGAATTGTTAAATCCATTTTAGATAACATTATTTAAAGAGGCAGTTATGCCAGGTACTGGATTCTTGTCAAAACTATTTTGGGACAGCCAGCTACCAAGTAACCCACAGTGAAGTCCTATATAGAAATGTGCTTGACACATCATAACATTAGCACTGAGAAACTGGATGGTGATATGAGCACACTGACCTTGGATATCATAGCTGGCACTCCAGAGGCATGTATTGTTAATTCTGAGTTTGCTCTTGGGAGATCTAAACCCTATTATTGTGGACATCAGGAACAAAAAAAGAGAGGTGCTTAATCTATATCATAGTTTGAAAAGTGACTGAAACACAGATGGTAATAAAGGAATTCTAGCAGCATAGGGCTCAGTGCCCATGTCTCTCCTTGCAAATACAAACCTTCAAGATATAGAACTGTTCAGCTGTGGACTTAATGCTAGTCAAACAATAGAAAAGGAGGAAGAATCCCAAGAAACATGAATCACAGCATGGTTGAGATAACACTGGGAATGGAAGCTGTTAATGAAAACTGTCTTTTCGTGAGAGACTCGAAAGATTGATGTCTCAAGACATTTCGGGGTGCACATGTGTGGGGGAAGGGACAGGTTGGGCCTTGCCCATGTGAGTGCCCTGCCCCATGCACCCCCCAGAGCCTGTATCCCAGCCTGGCAGTGGCTGCCCACCCCTGGTACAGCAGAGGCAATGCTCCACACCCACCTCTGGAGCCCCTAACCCAGCTCCTGAATGGCCAAAAGACCAGAAATCCCACCTGGGGTAAGGGTCTAGGAAGGCCAAGGGTTATTTAAGGCTGCGCACGAGGCACCCACATGTCTTGACCCTGCCTGCCCTTGGAATTTCAATCAGCTGAACACTGCTGGAAAGCAGGAGCTGGTAACTATATGTCTTCTTTCCTATATCCTTTCTGCTTTTCTCTCTTTCTCCTTCTAATTCACTCCTCTCAGAATTTTTGAGTAACTTAAAATCAAACAGTCTTAGAGTTCATTAAGTTGAACAGGCCAAGTTAATGCTTTGAGAAGTGTTTTGTGTTGATTAAATATTTCAGTAAATCTTTTGCCAAAGTTTTTTTATTTTCTAAAGTTGCCAGTAAAGTCTTTTTTGTTGTTTTGACCTTTTGAGAATATCCCGTGCATCTAACTCAGAGTAGATGAGCAACTGTAATGTCCTTTTTAAAGCCTCATTGAGCAAGTTGTCTGGGGCCTTAAGTCATTCCAATATACTTATCTTTCAGTGGACAATAAATTCCTTCCTAACTTGTATTCATTGCACCCCTCACACGTGTTTAGTTTTACTTTTTCTTTTTTCTTTCTCAAGTGTTAAAAGGAAAAGGAAGAACGCATGCAGTCCAGTGAAAATAGACTGTGAAATGCAAGTCTGAGATCTTAATTTCAAAGACTGACTACACAAAAGACAAACACAGGTTAGCTGGAAAAGTGTAAAAGGAGTGAGGTAAGTGGGTGTTTGATGAGGAGGCTCATCAAAACCTACCTTAAAGTTCAGTAGGAAGTCTTTCCCTGCTATCATTAAATGACTGCTCCAGAATGTGGGACTGCTAGAAACCTCCTTTGAATCTCCACCCTGGCGTTCCTCAAGGCTTTTATGATCCAATGTTCTTTTTAAGGTCTAACAGATTAAACACTAATGGTGCTCACTTAACCCCAACAGTTGCTAACCTCCATGATGTAGCTGTCTTTGCTGGTTAGTTTATCTTTCCCTTTCAGATATTACCCTAAGTCTCTTTTAAGTTATTATTTATCTTTTCAGACAGAGATTCATCCTAATAGCTTTTTTGCTTACAATAAATTCTAAATATGCTAGAAATGAGTATTTTCAGTTTACTTCACCCAACTGATTTCTTAAATTTCTTTTTTTTTTCTTTCTTTTGCATGTCTTTAAAGTGAAGCAATAGACTCATCTCTTAACCTCCAATTTCACTGAATTATTAATCAGGCCATCAAAGTTGTTTACAGTTCTTTGTGTTTTGCATTTTTAACAACTGATCTTCTACAACATGCTCATTACTTTCAAAAACTTTACTGGTAAGGAAATCTATGCAAAAATATATCTGGGTCCCACCATTACTTATAGTATTTTTCTTCCCACCAACACCTGGAAATTACATAACCCTTGGGAACATTTATCCTTGTAAACAACATAGAGACTTTACATATCCAAGCCTAATACTTGCCATATGGTGGCTGGAAAGGTGACATGAGGGGGTTTTTTTTGTTTGTTTTTTAAAAAAGAAGAGAGGAAGAAAAGAAAGGCAAGAGCAAAGCAAGGACAATGTCAGAACAGCTGCTGAAAAAAATCGGCAGAGGAATCGGTGAGAAAGTAAGAAAAAAATGTGATAAAAGAACACATTGAGTAAGATTTCTAGCTGGTGTCTGTTTCAGGGCTGGAAAGAAGAGAATCTTTCTTGTAATTCTCTGTAGAGCAAAGGCTGTTAAAATCAATATATAGGGGAAGAGAAGATACCTCAGATGGTACGATACTTAGACAAAGTATTCCACCAGTTTTTGGCCCATTTTACAAATGCATACTAAGACACTGACTTTAGGCAATCCTAAAAGTGAAGTTTACTTGACTCTGTAGTACCAGTCCATCAAGATGACACTCCTGTAGGTCAGGAGATCACAGCTTTGCTATAGTGGCTGCTACTAAATATCCCACCTGCTCTTGAGGAAACTTTCCCAGAGGGTTTAGGCACCAATTGCCACATGGAAAGCAAGGATTTTTAGGCAGTGTGTGATTACTAAATACAGGGACACTTGCATTGTACCAGCCATATATCTATGTGGGTCTAGACTGTGATAAGCTTTGACTTTAGCCCATTACCTGGCTTAGTCTCAAACATAATCCTAGAGTGGAAGCTGAGAAAATAAAATGACAGGAAATCTTATGTAGTTACATTAGAGGTTGTATAAGTAGGACAAAAGACAGAGTTCAATAGACAAAATGACAAAACAAGCTGATTATTAAAGAAGAGAAATTTGCAGCTGGTAGACCATGAAGAAAAAAAAGGCTTCTAAAAGTCCCACATGCTGAAAAGACTATGACTATAAGTGAAGGAACTGATCCAGAACTACAAATAAAATGAAAAGCAGCAAGATGAGGCAAGGTGCAAAGCTAAATAAAAGCTAAGTAACAAAAATTGAAGGAAAATGGCAAAGAACAGAGAGTTCCAGGAGTCAAGCTCATTGAAGAAGAAAGCAAAAAAAAAGACAGCTGAAACTACAATAGGACTCTGAAATGTAAGAGAGCCATCATTATTTATAAGTGTCTGAGAAGGGATAGAAAAAGAAATGAAAATGATGCCTGACCTACTATGAGCAACAGAGATCATATTTATTCTAAAAGAAAGGAATTATCTGGCTGTAGCTAGACAGTGCACTAATGGGACTGGTACAGTTCATCTTACATACCCATTATTATGAGTAGTATCTAAACACAGGTACTATTGTACTTATCTAGTGCAATAGTACTAGTGACTAATTTAACCATATCATTTAGGGTGAATGTGCTAAAACAATCTCAGATTCTTTTGAAGAAAAAGCAAACTTAGCCGGCAATACTGTTCTTTATATGAGTTTAAATGAGTTTTATAGAAATACATCTAAGTGGAATATATTTGAGACAGATAAGGATGATTCCTCCTCCTCCACCAGCAGGTAAAATATTTCCAGTTTTAGAAAAGATAAAAAAGTATATTCCAAGTATTGGAATCTGAAAGTGAAATAGACTGTAATTGACTATTCTCGTTTCCAAATGGGAAAAGTAGGGGTAGTTATAGCAAAAAATAGCAGCATAACACTTAATGTTTACTTTTTAAATTTAACAAATGTAATTTTTTAGTTACAACATGGTGTAAGTAAAAGATACTTACAAAAAATTATGAAGATAAATTAGTATTACAGGCAGATACAAGTAGAACAAAGGCATGCAAATACAAATCTTTGTACACTCCCTATGGAACATCTCAACTGGATGGCACCTCTTCAAGTCAACACTCTGTTCAGAGAGCATGGTAGGATATTCAGTCACTGGAACTTCTCAGCACAGGTGGGAAAGCTAGATTTTTTTATTAGATTCCTTCATCATTTTTCCTAGCCCTTTCTTCTCCTAAGGTAGATTTAAAGACCCACAGCTATCTCAGTATGTGAGTAAAACATAAAACAAATTAGTAAAGCTCATTTTCAGATCAACCCCATCTCCCAAGCCAGAGAGTTCACAACACAGGCTTGTGTTTCTACTTCTGAGCTGTCGCCAGACAATTAAATAAGTCAGTGTGAACTGAGCACTACAAAATTACTGGCCTTCACCAGTTTTCATTCCTTACTTCTAAAGCACAGAACACAGACCAAGCTCCAAGTCAAATTAAAATTTATGTGTGTTTTATCCTTTGTCGTCGCACAGAACTCTTCATGTGACCTACTTGGTACACATACAATTAATGACTCAAAATATAGGTATTACATGTATAATGCTATGACTCATACCAAGTCCAAAAGTTTCATGGTTGCTTAAAAAAAATTAAATTTAAATAAAATGCAATATATGTTTCAGAGTATACATGTCAGACTTTTATGCAGAATTCAGGTGCAAAACTGTACTCCCTTTGGTCCAGGTTTTGTGATAGATATGTATTTTATCTGTATATTCTGTGGTGCAGCAGAATGATAATTCTTCATGTGGCTGTAAGAGCCCTAAGGAGTTACAAACACAGCCACGGTCAGAATGAGGTCAGGTTATTGCACATCCCTTTTCTCTGGTACAGCAGCAGGAGGAAAAACATATGGCATAACAGACATGAAGTCATATTGCTTGTTCTAAACATAGTTTTCTATTTCTGCCACATGTGGAAAGTTCCATGTGCAATAAATGTCAAGAGCCCTTGCATTGCCCCAAATTTTTGAAAATTCTTCCTCTTGCTCAGGCAGCTGAAACAGGAGGGACATAGACCACAGCCTGAGCACTCTCACACAAAAGCACCCAGACTTGTATCTTTCTTTGGGCTGCAAAGAAATGAACTTACTACAGGAAACCAGAGAAGATAAATATAATCAGATGTGAAGTGCCTCCAACTGTTTATTGGCACCACTGATCACATAACCATAATAAGCTGAGATGCCCACATTTGGGCTTCTTATTCTCATTGCAGGATCAGCTAGCTCTGAAGTCACCCTGAAGATGACACTTGGTGCCAAGAGTGACAGGAAGGGTTAAGACAGGCTGAGGTGCAGTTGGTATTTCTCTGTTGTCCCAAGCTTAGCCCTCCTGAGCAGACCTGGTGAGAGAGCACAGTGCCAGGCACAGCCAGGTGACCTCAACACAAGCTCTGGGCTTGGGTTCCCAGGCTACATGGATGGGGAGCAGATATTGCTCAGCATGCATAGATCCTCTGGGCATACACAAACAGACACGGCTTGGAAGTGGATTATGGCAGACGCTACACGGATGTGTAAGAGACAGGGTGTGAGAATCTTCTTCAGCATTCAAGGACTGAACTTAGAGAGAGTGTTTCAACTTGTACTAGAAACTGCTTATAGAGAGCTAGGATCTCAAGCCCATTTATCATTATACTGGCAACTGATCCCTTTGCATTCACAAGGAATGGGGGGAGTCTCACCAGAAAATGTGCTGTGCCTTCTGCAGTGTCCTTTGGGACAGCACGGCCCTTTACTTGTACTCAGAAAAATGCCTTAAACCCCTTTCATATTATATGTGCTTCACTGGGAGCCTTGCACAGTCATTCAAGAGGAAAGAAAAATAATGGGTAAGTAAAATCATAGTCATATATTTCTTTAAAAATGGTTTTATATGTATATATGCAAACATCTTCAGAGTACTTTTATTGGAAATATCATTAGTAAAATCACGACATACTCGTGGAACTCCACCCTCAGGTGAAGTTTTCATTCACTTCAGTAGTATATATATCTGCCTGAGTAAGGTCACAGGATTTGGATTCAATACAAATCAAGCTATGAAATATTCCCTCACCAGAATAAAACTGTAAAAGAGCTGCTAGTCTACCACCATAACACTGTTATATTATTCCAAGTGTGTGCTATCAGACTGTTATTATGCCTGCATAGATAGTTACAGGGGAAGGAGTGCATTATGTTCCCTTCTCCCAACACAGATCTCTGCAGGTAGTTTTAATGGGGCTGTTAATAAGCTGGCAACCATCCCAGCCAGATGTAGCACTTTTAAACATTGTCCTTACCGCTTTGTCAGAACTGTTGACATGGCATGTCAGTAATGGAAAATTGCCACTGCACCCAGAAACCATCTTCATTATATGGAATCACATTGTTAATTTACAGCCAAATGCAACTTGAGGCAGAAAGGGAGTTTAGATTGCACCCATCTGTATACTATCACTCCAGGTGGCAGGTCGTTCTTCAGGATTAGAGATTGAATCAGTCCTTCCATCATCAATAAGCCCTGCTCCACAACAAGAACCTGTCAATCCAATATTTTACTTTCAGCACCGTTAGGACCGCACAGCATGGTAATGAAATTTCCCTGTAAGTAGACCACGGGGATCTATACCAGAGAGATACATCTCTTTAAAAAGCTCAGGAAAATCAGACAGCATGCTGCACAATCTGGACAGTAACTCAGTTTCCAGCACCACCCTAACTGTTTTATCTGTTTAAGGGTGAGAGCTACCAGATAAATCAGCATTTTAATGCTGGGTTTTTTCTTATTCTTGTGGCAGAAATTAGTATTGGGTAATTATTTCCCATTTGGAAATGTTTGACATCCTCAGAAAAGATATTAATTTCTGAAACGAAACAAGCTTGTTGATATACAGCTGCTACATCACATATTTTTTGTCACTTATTACAACTATAACCTAGGCTAAAAAAATTCTTTTATATTACTTTGTGGTCTCCCCTCACCGCCACGAGGCGGGGAATCCGGCTAGCTTGCCCCTTTGTGGCAGTGGGAGCCACACCAGAGGCCGCCCCAAAACCTCCCCTGAGGCTTCGGTGGGGTCAGGGCAGCTGCATGGGTTCAGCTGCAGAGAAAAGACACCAGAGTCCCGAGATAAAGAAAGCCAGGAGCCGGACACTCCGTCGAGGTATTCCAAAGAGTTTCAATCTCCTTGAAGGGACAAGACGAAGTGGCCACACCCAAGGCTCAGCAAGAGCTTATCAAACCTCTGACTCAGGGCGGTGGGTACAACAGCCAATGGGTAGTTACAACAGGGATAAGGATATGTTTAACTGAACCAATAGGGAAAACATAGGGGTGGGAGAAAATTCACATAACAAATCATACACAGGGGATAAGGTGAGTGACACAGAAACCTCGAGAACAAGCTGGGCAGGGAAAACTTAATTGACTTAAAGGGGGGCAGGATAACTGGGAATGACTTAGCAGAAACGGGGAGAAGGGAGGGAGGAACAGGTTGATGGGCAGCCTGAGTGGCGGGAAAACCTGGACAAAAACCACTATAAGGGGAAGGGGACAGGGGGAACATGGGGCAAACCATTATCTCCACTTGTATAACTTTACAACCCTCTCAAAATATAACAGCGAAAGAGTCAGGCAAAATCAAACAAAACACACACCACCACATTACTCCTTATTAAAACCTACTGGATATTATATATCGTCTTTTCAAAATGCAGTTTAGGGTCTTCCAGAGCCAACTGGAATTTCCTCAAAGCCCACTAGCTACTGGCAGCAGGCATTTTGTTGCACTGAGAAGTCTTCAAGGCCCCTTAAATTACCCATCTTCTCTTATGTATGTATAATATGCCTACAACTATGGCATCTAAGCACCATCTCCAGGACCTTCCTGAATCAGAAGTTTACTTCAATACTTTAGGCATTTTGACTTTCTGATGATATACTTATTTAAAAAATATATACTAAAAAATGTATACATGCATACTAGCTGCAACACATATACTTTTAATATATCTTCAGAACAAAAATATAATGAATGCAAAATTCTCATATTGTAACAGGCATCTAGCTTCTTAAATGAGTATTATATGCATTGTATTCATTCCCACTTGGTTATATTATGGATTGCAAATTCAGCTCCCCCACCTCTTTTTTTAAGTGTTCATGTTTTAACTGATAATGGCTAGTTACAATATGTGTTTCAAAGCAGATAGAAATAAAAATAAATTCTTTTTCTCAGTTTTGCACAATCTATTATTAATTTTTGTAAGTTATACATTTGTTAAAAACTGAACAAGCTCAAGCTAACAATTAAGATCATTAAACAGAAATTACTCTGTGACACTGTCACAGAAACTGCTGAAAAAAGGAAAGCAAAGGGGAAGACATTACAACTATGGAGATACAGGATCAGAAGACAGACTCTAAACCCCTATTTTCTGAAGCAGTAGGGCTGGTAGAAATACATCCTAGAATATGTCTTTTACCTCAGTGCATCATTTGGTTTTAGTTTATCGCATCTGCAAATACAGAAAACACATATGTTTACAAATATAGTTTCTTAGGAAACAGATAATTTGATTGTTATCAACATACTACTGTTGTATTTACCCAGGGGAAAAACAAACAAACAAACAAACAAACCAAAAAAAAAAAAAAAAAAACCAAAAACCACAAACACCAAAAAACCACACACCAGTTTTCTTTCCTGAGCTCTCCTTTTATCCTACTGACACTGTACTTGGATTCATGATGCTATTTCCTTCCTAAATACAAGGATTACAGTCCAGTATGTATGGAGTGGGCTCTGCCCACAAGACTACAGTACAGTAAGTTAGAAATCCCTGCTTCAGCTAGACTAAATTTTGTGGCTCATGGAAAAGAATATTAGTAAATTTTCTATATGTGACACCTGTTAAACCCACCCTGAACTGAGAGGAATGCAATGATTCATTTCTTCATGCCCTGATTCTTTAATGAGAAATATCAAACTCAATAAATTATCGGTATGGACTTAAATTTAATCTGAAGGATAAGGACAGAAATATGGAGCTTTTCTCCCACATTCATCAGTGATTTTATCATTTATAAAATAAAGACACATCTTTTGCTATATCCTGTAATTTTTTCTTGGAGGCTAACTAACTTGGTGCCATGAAAGGCAACATCACATGAAAAGAAACGCCTCTGCCTCAGAAAAAGTTTTCTGTCTAGAACTCAAACTCCTCTACTTATTGTCAGACCCCAAATAGACCTTTTTGATGACCTTGGGCTTGCCTGGCAACACTTATAAGAAGATAAAGGTTACATTTACACTACATTTACACTACAGAAAACATTCACTGACATCAGACCACTTGGTACAGTGCACTTGCATCTGCATTTCCTTCAGGTTTGATTTCATCAATAAAGGATTAACTCTGCCCAAAGTGTACTGCAGCCCACACTGTTCAGTGTTTGGCTTTAGTCCCTTTGGCCCCTTTTGCTCTTTTGTTACTCATCTCGAAAAAGGGAGTTGCTTTTCCTGTTAAAAACACACAGAATAACAATCCTGGCACAATCTGCCAGAAGGGCATTTTTTAAACATGATGCTGAGTCTATATTTTGTGCCATGGGCATAGCATGTGACATATGAAGATATTTTAGGGTGCAAGGTTTGCCAAGATAGTGTGGGAAGACCACGTAAACAAAGATGCCAAAGTTTTACTTACACTTAAAAATGAGGTCTCCCCAGACTGAGCTGACTGCAAAACCACATTCAGGTTTGATTTGAAAAGGAGCTCACTGGTGTACTCCAAAAGAAGGCCTGTCAGTAAACTATCAGGTATGCACTGTGTATGTTAGCCAACAGGTACCCAAGGGTCTAATGAATCTTTGGGAAGATTCAGCACCTCAGATGGAAGGTCTGCTTCCAGGCATAAGGATTACCCTTTTCTCAGTTCCCGTCCATTTTTACCTATGAGTGTCTCCTTGCCTGACTTTTCTACATGCTTACACACAACTGTAGAAAGAGTTGTCAAACTTTAAGGTGCTGCTTTTCCTCAGCTGCTTGCTACCACCCAGTAACAGCAAGAAGCAGCACAGACCAACCTAAGTGGTCACTGATATCCTCAGGCTGAACCGCTCTGTTTGATTTGTCCCCCCCTTTTTAGGGATAATTCCATGATAGTCAAAGATTAGTGCTGAAACCAATGTTCCTCTTCTATCCCTTCCCAGTGGCCTGTGAACTGGCACATCTCATCCCATCCGTGTGTGGTAAAATATAACTGATCAATGTTTGAAGGACTTTTTTATGTTTTTAGATGGACACTCATTTTAATGCCAGTCTTTGTGCAAATGAAACTTCCAATGCAGACAAAGAAACAGCAAAAGGAGCAAAACTTAAAAGACATGAAATTGAAACGAACCATGTTCATGTGTTCATGTGTTCAAAACCCCCAAGGAATCTTGGCTCAGTGCTACAAGCATCTTCCAAGAGGATTAAGCATCCACTGTTAAATCTGGCCTCCTGCTCTGCCACACTCAAATTCAAAGTATGAATTTTGTTACTGAGTTTTCAAGGGGGAAATTTACCACTAAACTTTTAGAATCAAAGTTTGTATTTCTTGTGTTTTCATATTACCTAGGAACCTGTTGGACTTCTTCATCAAAATTAGAGAAAGCTTAAAGTTAGTCCTCTGGCTTCCACCTGTCCAGAAGAACGAGATAATGGACCATTCTGAACCTGCCTGTAACCCCAGAATACTTCTCAAGAAAGGACTATTTCTAAAGGCTTTTAACTTTTATGACCTCCTTATATTACCAAAGTGATGTAATTTGGATGAGTTCAATGGAGACTTAACTCTTTGATGTGCATTTTAAGCTGGTGAATGCAGAAATGCACCCCACCACAGTCCATGGTGGATTTATCTGTCACTCAGGCCTAATGAATTTCTCCTCTCACTAAGCAGCACTGCAGTGAAATTTTCTAGCTATATAACTAGAATGAGACTTTACAATGCATGCTCCCCAGTTACAACAATTTAGTTAACACATGTGTTTAAATGAAGATAGAGGAAAGGTGGGTGATTTGTATAGAAAGTAGCACCATCTGAGAAATCATTTTAAAACCATGATTACAGCCATGATATGTGTGAAGGCATAGTGAAAGAAAGTGACTTATATGGCCAGTTACAATTTATTTCACCTAATGGAGGAAAAGCTAAGTCAATGGACAATTTTGTATCACCATTATTGCAAAATTATTACAGCCCCCTTTATCACAGCTGTACAATATGCTGACTGAACAGGAAAACATGCAGTACACACAGTGTAGTGATTTCCACCACCATATAAGTAAATGTCAGACTTGTTTCATCTATTCAGTGATTTTCTTAATGAAAACATCAGCATAATGCTGGCATTTTCCTCCTTTCTTTTAATTGTTGCTCTCTTCTTTCATCCACTATTTGACCTTTGCATGCACTTGGTAGTTTGCCCAACGTGCTGTCACACCTTCATTGCTCCTTTCTAATGATGGTCTTTCACTGCCAGATTCAAACAGGATACTTGGGGAGCAATTGCAGGGCCCCGTTCCCAGTACAATGACAAAAGCTGAATGTTTCACTACTTTAGGTGACTTTTCACTTCTGCTCTGAAAAGACTAACCAGTGATTGTTTACCAAAATTAACCTCTTCAAATAGCATCCTGTAGTAGTCTAAGAGAAGCAGGCACAACTGCAGCAGCAGTACAGGAATACTAAGGGCTAGTAACTGCTGAATGAGTCAGATGATTAGTGGAATATGTTTTCTCAGCACAAAAGGAAAGCAATGACACACAATTTGAATGTTTTACACAAGACAATGACAAATAAGAGTAATGTGAGTTTTATAAGATAGGAAAAATTATATGCCATATTGACCAGTTTTGATCACCACAATACAAGAAAGATACTATGCTAATAGAGAATATTGAAAAGAGTATCAAAGATGATGAAGGGCCTTGAGGGGAAACCATATGAGGAGCAGATGAGGTCACGTAGTCTATCCTGGAGGAGGCTGAGAGGAGACCTCACCACAGTTACAACTTCCTTGTGAGGTGAAGAGGAGGGGCAGGCACTGATCTGTTCTCTGTGGTGATCAGTGACAGGACCCAAGAAATGGCCTGAAGCTGTGTCAGAGGAGGTTTAGGTTGGATATCAGGAAAAGGTTCCTCATCCAGAGGGTGGTCAGGTGCTGGAGTGGGCTCCCCAGGGAAGAAGTCACAGCACCAAGCTTGACAGAGTTAACAAAGTGTTTGAACAACACTCTTGGGTACATGGTGTGATCCTTGGGGATGGGGCAGGAACTGGACTCAGTAATCCTCCTGGGTCCCTTCCAACTCCGCATATTCTCTGACTCTGTGAAAATCAGGCTGTGTTAGTTACATTTATAGTACTATGTTGCACAGAAAAGAATAATACTCTTGAGCTAGTAGTTGCTCTGAAAGATCAACACTTCATCTGGATACATATTGTTTCCAGTAGAAATACAAATGAATCACGGTTCAAGTAGCTGAAATAGGAAGAAAGATAAAAATCTTTTTTTTAATACACATCCTGATCGTGCACCATTTTTCCTGGTGATTTGAGGCAATTTTTCTCCACTGTACTGTGCTTAACAGCCTCCTGCATGTATTAGCCAACAACTGACCTCACAGCAGAGCCAGCAAGGAAGGGCAAGGGTGTACAATAAATTCTGGAGCGACTTGAAGAAGGAATTAGTAAAAGTTGATCAAATCCAAAGCTTCCTTCCTCAGCTGTGCCATTCTGAGAGTTTGATCTCTCCTTCCAGGGTCTCTACATTCTCAAAGACTAACTTTCCATCACAGAAGCTCCTTCTCCTGCCTCTTGGATTGAACAGAGCAGAGGCAATTACCTTTTCTACATCATACTCCAATTTCTTTATGATATTCTTTTACATTGCTTGTGGGCTAAGAAAGGAATGGGCTAAGTGCCAAAAAAAAAAAAAAAAAAAAAAAAAAAAAAAGCTCATAGCTAGTGGATTTCACAAGGTTCAACAAGAGCCAGACCTGTCTGGGCTACACAAATACCTTTGCTGATACTGTGCTATGTCAGCATGCTGGTTTATCTACATACAGAAACACAAGGAATTCCTGCCTTGGGCAGAAAGTAATTACTTGCAGCAGTTAAGTCTAAACCAAAGATAACCTGTCTGGGGAACAGAATTATCATATATTTAAATCTCTTTCTACTCAGCATAATAAAATATATCTCATAAAAATAACCAGTTTATGAATTTGACAGGTCTCTTCTATGCCACAATCTCTTACTGTTAGTCAGGTTACCTATAATCATCTTTTCCTCATGAAAACATGGGACAGAAAGTTGAAATGAAGCATACAGCAAGGTATTGAAAGTAATAAGTAGGCTGAAATAGTTAAAGCTTTAGCTAAGTATTTTTCACTTTTATCAGTTCACTGCGTGCTGAGAAAAATAACATACAAAAGAAGGAAAAGTATTTCACATGCCATAGGAAAACGTTCACAGTCTGAAAAAAAAGAGAGACCAAAAGGATCAGAAGTCAGTAAATGATTACAGTAGGATCCTCTCTGCACATGGACAATAGGCACCTCAGCACCAGATCATCATCTCAGAAGTTTGGAACACCGACAACTTCTTTAACCAACTTTAGACACCTGTGATTGAGATTTTTGGCCATGTGCTCTGTACAAAAGCATAATCGAATGACAAAGTTCTGCCATAATAAATGACTCCATGTAATGGTGAGTGCTACAGTGCAGATTGCTTATTTCCAGGAGTGAAAGATACAGTACTTGTTCAAGGATAATCTGACAATAGATCACAAGGAATTCCAATGCCACAAAAGACTAAGTAGAGCCTTGGGATTTCACCAAGAAGAGGGACATAACTAACCTAACACAATCCAATGATGAAGGAGATTCACTGCAAGCTGATTTACTGCTATACAACCTTCTCTTGTCTTGCCTCATCTTAAAGAACTGAAATGTTTTCCATAACGGGTCATAAAGCCTCTGTTTTTCCCTGCAGCAAAAGCCAACAGGTTTTACTTTGTAGAAAGGAAATCTGCACAAGCACTCTCAAACTACGAAAACAAACCACTTCTTTCAACTAAACAAAATCAGTGCAGTAATACAAATTTCCTATGCCCTCTATGAGAAAACATTCTTTATCAAACCCTGCAAAAACAACATTAAAAAGATGATCTGGTTGTAGTGCATCTTTCAAAACTATTAGTTTTACACCAGCTCCTATTTTGTTAGATAGCATTTGTTTGTTTGGAGGGGCAGGCTGCACTGTTGTGGTAGCAAATTTTCCACACTGGGAAGTTTTTATACTAAATATTGCCTCTTTTTATATACCAAGATATATCTTGGTTTTATGCAACCAAGATATCACTTGGCTAAAAAAATATATGAGGAAAGGTAAAAGGTGAAAATCTTAGAATCACTGGAAAGAGAGAATTTGAGCTTTCTGCATCTTCCAGAAGAAGAAGATGCATAAACAGTGGATTTTAAATAGGAAGAAAAAATAAGGAGAATAAAGCCCTACTAGATAAAGAGAAAAGCTGAATTCTTTTCACAAGTGATATTTCTACAGAAAGTTTGCAAAGGAAAATAATTGGGCACACACTTTTCCCTATCCCTTCAGAGTCTGGGACCGTTATTACAGAATGATCAAGGGAAAAAGTAGAAAGCTCGAATAATTATAAAATCATAAGCATCACCATCAGGCCTGGATGGCCTTTTTTGTTTGTCAGGAGATGTGTTGTCATTAGATTTAATCAATGTTCTATTTCATTCAAAATAAGCAAGTTTGCTTCCTACTTTTAGCAAATTTTTAAATTAGAAATTTACCAAAGCCTATGACCTTAAATTGATAGATGACCTTTTTAAAGCTACATACTTGGTGTAGTCAGCTACATAATACATAAGTGACAGAGTTTTTCAGGACTGAACTAAATATTATCCAACCCATACAGGCAGACAGAAAGTTTTTAGTGTTGTTACACAGGAGGCTTCTCTAATAGTGACTCCTGTCTCTGCCCTGAAAATTAAATAACTATTGGGTTACATTTTTCATTCAAACTTGCTCCTTTCCATCTGTTTGTTATCCTGTGACATAGCTGATTAAGACCACCTGATGTCTTTTGCTGTGGAAAAAATGGAGAAAAAAATTTCATCTATTATTTTTTTCTTTTTCACCTATTTCAAGATACAAATAATTTGGTTTTATGTGTCTTCCTCTCATCCCTTCCTCTTTCTTGATCCCTTATAACTTTACATGCCCCAAGAGAAAAGATAGAATTTAAGGAGGTTTAATGACTGAGAAATGTTTTAAATACTGTTTCCACTGCAACACATTAATGAAATTTGCCTATGATATTTTTTTCACTCCACTAATTGTTAATCTAACTAACAGGTCACTTGTTAATTTAAGTAGCTTATTCTGTTTTGTTGCTTAGAGCCCCAAGTTTTCTTTTAAGATATTGTAGAATTACCCATGAACAATCCTGTAAAGTTTCAAATATAAAGTTACTAATATTTAAAGTAGATACCCTTAAGGTAGTTAGAGGAAGTGATTCTATGACATAAGTAAAGTAATTTTAGCAGAAAGGAATTTTTGAAGTACCATAATTTTCATGAAAATTCCCCATGTTTAAAAGAGATTGACTGAGATCTGCACTTCACATGTTCTTTTCCTCTTGCTTAAGAGGTTGTGCTTCATTCATTTATAATAATAGGCCACTTTATAGAGTATTATTATTCTCAGTGAATCATTTTGAAGAAGAGCATAGTAAGGACCTAACAAACTATGAGTTCAGAATTTGAAAATCAAACAGGAAAAATTATTTGATAATATTTCTTAACCAAGAGAAAAGTCTAAAGTACTATTTGAGAACTTTCTTGATTACCACATTCTCAGCTTCATGGCTAATTCTAAGCCCAAACAGCCTGACTGACAACTCATATGCTTAATGTTAAAATAGCACTGAAGTACTTTAAACCAGGATCTAAATATTTCATACAGTTATGATCAGAAGCATGCATTCATCTTGGACAGGAAATCACATTCCATTTACATACCTCCTTGTCTTAGAGTATATAGTCTGAAGTTCAGAGCCTTAAAAAAACATTTATTTCAAAGAGTGCTGGATCTGGCATTAATGAATAACTCTGGCTGCAGTAATATGCTATTTGAAAATATTTAATTGAGGTCTGAAAACTCTGTGGAATACCAAAGCAATTTTTAGTGCAGTTTGACTAAATTCCATGGCCAAAACTTTGAAACACTTCAGGGTCAAGCCCTAAAAGAGCTGAAACTAGAACACTTGATGGTACAACACTTATTGCGAGAAAACTAAGGGTCACAATGTGTCTACATTATAATAGTGCAGAAACATTATTTTCATTCACTGCCATCCAGAGGGAGAGCTTAGCAAGTGGGCCCATGGAAATTTCATGAGGTTTAACAAGACCAAATGTTGCTGCTGCACCTGAGTTGGGCCCTGGTGTCAATCCAGGCTGGGAATGAGCAGATGTAGAGCAGCCCTGCCCAAAGGACTCAGGGGTGCTGGTAGGTGAGAAGCTGGACATGCCCTGGCCATGGCACTCACACCCCAGAGAGCCAAACGTGTCCTGAGCTCACCCAGATCACTGAGGGCAGCAGGGGAGGGAGGGAGGGAGGGAATTCTGCCCCTCTGCTCTGGTGAGAGCCCATCTGCAGTGCTGCATCCAGCTCTGGGCTCCAGCACAGGAAGAACAGGGACCTGTTGGAGTGAGTCCAGAGGAGGGACACCAAGTTGATGAGAGGGATGAAGAACATGTCCTGTGAGAAAAAGCTGAGAGCATTGTTCAGCCTGGAAAAGAATAGGCTTGGGGTTGGCCTAATTGTGGCCTTCCAAGTACCTGAAGGGAACTTACAAGACAGCTGGAGAGGGGCTATTTACAAGGGCCTGGAGTAGTGACAGGACAAGGGGGAATGGCTTCCAACTGAAAGAAAGTAGGTTTAGATCACACTTGAGGAAGAAATTTTTGACTATGAGGAGAATGAGGCCCTGGCACAGGTTGCCTGGAGAAGCTGTGGATGCCCCACCCCTGGAAATGTTCAAGGCCAGGTTGGATGGATCTTTGAACAACAGGATCTAGTGAAAAATCTCCCTGTCCATCGCAGAGGGGTTGGAACTAGGTGATGTTTAAGGTCCCTTCCAACCCAAGCCATTCTATGATTCCACTCCTAGGACTTATACTGAACACAGCCAATAAATTTGCTGCCTTACTGGCAATAAGCAATATTAGCACACTACTGCAAGTTTTCAAAGTTAATTGAATCAGCATATAAAAATGTTTTCCCTGTGTAATAAATCTCTTCATAATCAACCTCTCTATGATATGCAAATTTCAATTATTTATTTAGAATATATTCAGCATTTTCATATTACTCCATTTTCTGTTTAAAAAATTTGGGAGTTGAATTAAATACCCAGCTCTCCTTTGGAAAATGTTATTAGCAACATTATATGCCAACATAATATTGGAACTTTTCAAATATTCAGACTACAAATATACTTTGGAAGTGAAAAAAGGGTTTCACTCAAACTTCCTTTAGGATCTTTCTGGTTAAATCTGCTATGCTGACTTCTTTACAGTATGCAACACAGAAAGATAAAGGTTTAAGAATATTTTACCTATTTTTCCCTAACACAAGAGAAAAACTAAATTATGTAATCATTATTTATTTCCATTTAAAAGTTCAGTCTCAATGAACTCATGCTGGATTTCCAAGTGTAAAAACAGCAAGATCTTGAAAGAGAAATACAGACCACTGACAAAAATATACTAGTGATCCACTGGAGCTATGAATCAGTTTCCCAACCAGTGTTGTTAAACATTCTGGAGAAAAGCTAGATGACCTTATTCAAGGTGAAAAAATAAAAAGGAAGCACCAGAAAAGAGATGTTATCTAATGGAACTTTTTTTTCGGTTTACTGAGTTTCTCAATGTTTCTTAAGAGACATGAAGAACGTGGCAAAAAAAGTCAAAAGTAAGCCACACAATGAGATTGCAAGTTACAGAGATATGGAGTTCTTTTTATTCTCTGAGTAGCAAATTATTCCCCTCTATCAGAGTTACTGTTAATATAGAACAATATGACCACAACTTGTCCCATGGTTAGTTATTATTTTAATTTGTACAAAGCATTTTCTCATTTGTGATTCTAATCATGCAATCTCACCAGGAATGAAAGAACTTTCATGATGATGGCCATCTCTTAAAATTGCAAAACTCAGCCTGTGAATTTCTGTTCTTTTTCCTTTTTACTGTTTTTGAAAAAAAATTGTACAGAATTAATACATTACTTCAATGCAGACTAGACTGCCATTAAAAATATATTCTAAAGAAGCATTAACATTTAATAAATTTTTCATGCTTGTTTATTTTTTGGGATTCACATGGAAAAATTAAATTTTTATGAAAGAAATAACTGAAATATATGTATCACATGGTCAAACAACTGATCAGTAAAACATAAACAGGAAAACCAGGATTCATAATTAAAGTAGATTAAATAATATGTCTCATGAAAATGATGGGTATGTAATTAAAAAAATTTATGGACAAAGCTTTTATACATAGTCAGTGTATATACACCTCCAGGTATCACAGGATGTTTGATTATAGACAGCTAAATGATGAATGCTAAACTGTGATACAAGGATACATCAAAAAAATATATCTGAAGGTCCCTAAATAAAGGCCAGCTAAGAATTGTTTGATGCTATTTTCAAATAGTATCAAATATCAGCATGGGAATGATTGGTTTCACCCATTACAGATATTTCTCCTCTTTTTTTCTCTCTGGCCCCTTGAATATTTAATTACACTGTTCAAAAGAGAAGAAATTCAAAAGGAGCAGTAGTTGTAGAAAATCTACTGGACAAAGACAGCAGACACATAGACGAGGTAGATTTCAACCTCCCCTGATTCCACCTCTCTGTCTGTGCCTCATTGTGACAGACAAGAAAAATAAGTAACTGCAGAAAAGGAAAGAGTCTGGTAAGGATATGAAACACCATCTGAAGTTGTTCTTACCATCAGCATTTCCTATTAAATGAAGATGGTTGTTCTGGGCTCTCTGGATTCCATTCTGAACCTTCCCTTGCCCAAGAGAACAAAGATAACTTGTAGATTTTTGATGTGGTGATTGGTTTTGAGAATGGTTACTGCCATGTTTAATGCCACACTGCTGAAATGCCATTGGATATGTGTGCCCCTTGGCAACAAACAGGCAATCAAACAGGAACCTCTTTCTTAACTGGTGCAAGCTAAGAGGAATTCTTGACTGTTGCTAGAAACACATTCTGGCCACACTGTATGGTCTCAACTCCTGTGAAAAGTCCCATAAACTATTTCTGAATACAATCCCTACATTCAATTTGGCAAGGACAACAAGAAACTCAGGATTTTAGTTTAGGTTGATAGCATCTCTTTCCCTGCAGATGAAAGTTTTGCTTGTGATTTTTGCCTCTGTAGAGGAAGCAAAGTGATCTTTTTTGCCTAGCTGTGTGGCCTGAGGTCTGCCTTCTCCCTTTCCAAACTAATCAAATAAAATAAAAAGTGCTCTGGAAAGCATGACTCCTATGAGAGAGAAGTAGTCTGACTTAGAGGGAGAAAAGGTGTGTGCATTAGGATGATAAATGACTGACTATAATTAATTGATCAATTAATTGATTTTACAATAAAATCTAGTATTAGAAGTAGAGACCTTAAATACACCATGACCTGCAGTTTTATCTGATAAATTATGCTCCATCAAAACCCAGACTCAGCAGTTATTTATTGTGCAAAGTTCCAAATTGGATCTTCTACTTCTGAATTAATTTGGATCCTAAGTATTTTGCATTTGTATCGCCACCCAAAAGGGTTTGTGTAAAAACCATGTTTTAAAAAGGGATATACAGTATTTACAGTAAGAACATGCTTGACTTTCTATGATATTAAAAAAGCTTAGCAAGAGGGAACAATGCTCATAATCTAAATGTCTGCTCTAGAAAAATTATTCCTAGAGTAATTTCAGGATGCTGCTCTCCCCGGATTCAATTTATGTTCTGCATCTACAATAAAGGGCAAATGTCTCTGCAGTTCCCAGCTGAAATCAGTGTTGGGCTTGTACTTCTCAGTCTCACAGCTTGGAAGAATGCCATTGCAAAGGAGCACGGAAAAGGGAAATGAGCCACCACAGAGAAAGTCAAGAGTGAAGATGCACTTCAAATCAATTTTGCCATGAAGTTGAGCTCTTGTTATGTCTGGTAGGAATGGATTTTAACAGATAGGAGAGAATAACCTCAGGGCTACTATTCTCCTAATCACACAGATTTTTTTTTCTTTCTTTTTTTTTTTTTTTAACTTTTCTGGGAAAACCAAAATGTTAAAGATTTTTTAAAAATATATTATTTTAATGGTGCTAAATGTCTAATTAAATCTCAGAAAAGGTTGTCTTAGGAAAAGATGTTATTTAACCTACAAAATGCTGTAAATAGATTATTAAGTCAGATATGTTATTCTTACTGCTATGTTGTAATGGTGGAAGAGATGATGGAAGAGTCCAAAAACGGTGGAAGACACAAAAGAAGCATCAGTCTTATGAAGTATTAGAAAGAAATTTGAAATGGCATTTGACAACATATCAAATAAAGGGCATAATTCAATAAGGGATCACAATTCAAACATTCAGTAGCATATAGAAATTTTAAAACCATTTTAAAACCCACTAAAATACATTCTTATAAGTGCTGTCTTACTGCACAGGACAAAAACTGAAGAATACAATTTCAGATTAGCTGAAAAATCACAAGAATTGCTTATAACCACTCCAAGGCTTTTCCACAACTAACTGAAATATAGGTCATAAGTCTCAAAAAAANCTTCAAATACTTACTATAAACCCATCACTACAGTTACACACATCAGCATCTTTGAGTTCAGCTTGCAGCAGCAAACATCTAGGCACTGCTGGCAAAAAGAGAAAGCAAAGTTTGTTAATACAAATTTCTGGATTATTGCTCAAAATATCCATGTCTACAGTCTGGTTTAGAGCAGCTCCATGGTAAGAATGTATTTGGGATTTGTTATCATTTGGGCAAGCATGACAAGATAAGATCTTAACAACTCTATTGGAAACATGCGCAAGTTCGTTTACATTGCCTGCCCTGCTACATTGATTCCTATCTCTTTCCTGAGTTATATCACTAACAAAAGGGTCATAGCAAATGTGCACAGAGCCAATAAGCCTAAAGACATTAACTCCCCTCTGCTCCCCAAAGTCTTTATATAACAAAAATTGTCTGCTGTTGATTGTGGCTCAGATACATTACCAAAAGAGTTTTCATTGACTCGCCATTTATTCACATTGCAACATTCTCAAATGAATTTCATCTATTTTTAGAGACGGATAATAAACATTTATGTGATCAAAATAAATAATACAGGACTACTGAAACATCTCAAAGGCTATGCTATTCAGAATGCCACCAGCTCCTGCCAAGGAAGTACACTCAGCACTAGCCACACTTCAGTTTTCAGCCATTTATTTTTGTCATAATGAAAATGCCTTCTCTCTGAGTACATGGCCACTCTTCCTCTCTTACGTCAGAGTCTACAAGCTATCAAGGGTAAAAGATGTATGAGCCTGTTCAGACTGAGAGCCAGCAACTTAGTCAGTATGTTTCTTTTTTTAGTATTTAATATCTTTCCTGACTGCAGCAGATTTAGTGTGCTTGCAAGTTAACACAAGTATTTGGACTTCCACTGTTTGAGCGACAGTGACCACTGAGAAAGGACAGAGAGTCAGAATTTTTGCTTGTTCTAGAATTAAACACATTGTTAAAGAGACAGGATAAATACTTTTTTTAAGAAGAACTCCAGGTATCAGGCCACAGTGCAACTGTGAACACACATTGCTGCTCACCAGACGTCTCTGTAACCACAGCTGCTCACATTCCTTTGTGTATGCTTACAGAGTGTAGACTGAAAGTCCTAAAATGAAGAGGAAAGAGGGGAAAAAAACTGGATTCCAGGTGATCTGACTGGCTTCAGACGGAAGAATCTGAGGCGGCAGCTGCTTATATCTTTGGAAGGGGTTATCTAAAAAAACCTGAGGGATTAATATGTTACACTGTTCCCAGATAACCTATATGCAAAGGCATTAACTAAGAGTTTGGAACACAAGTAAAAGCATTCACCACTTCTACTTCAGCAGCCCAAAATTGCAGCCAAGCCACATGAGAGTGCATACTGACATCAGATCAGTCTTTTCTAAAGATCTATTCAGAACTGCATTGTTTCCTGCAATCAGCAGTTTTAGGCCAAATTCTATGAATCCCAGCGACCTTGTCTTTTACCAAATAAAATGTGAAGCACTGGTGAATTGAATGAAAACTTTAACTAAGCTCAACAACAGTTTAAGCATTCCATGCTGGAATATGCAAAAGAACAAGGCAATTCTGTAAAAGTACAAGCAGACACAGTAGATTAGATTGTCTGTACCAGTATCTCTGAAACTCAATCCTTTCTTAAATCATTTCAAAGGCAAATGGACAGTGTTTTGCCAAGTCTGCAATTTGGTGGCAATGAAATTGCCTCATGAATGTGAAGTTAGATGACTACTTAGAATTTCATATATTTGTGAGAGAACAGAGGCAGAATTATCTGAGGTCTTCTAAACTGCAAGAAAAGAGAGGAAATTGGCTACATGCTGAAGCATCGACAAAAGGACAAGTTGAATCTGTTTATAAGAATGCTGGCAGAAGATTTAAGTGCCTTACAATTTCAAATCAAAGGCCTGCTGGTGAAGAAAAGCTGAAGAGAAAAAAGAGAAATCTGCAAATACATTTACACTTTGCTTCTGATATGAGATAGAAAAGTGGAACAGAGAAACTAAGAGAGGAGGAGGAATATCAGGAATTCTAATATAGGTAAGTATTTCTGAGCTCAAATTTGCAAAAAAAAATAGGACATAATGGGAGAAAATAACTATGGTAAATACATTTGAAAGAATCCCCTGGCATATGAAAAAAAAATTGCAGGCTATTTAGTTTGGTATGATAGCAAGGATATTTAAATACTTTGTGGTTATATTTTGGTTTGATGACTTTGGTAGAATACTTGCAGTATAAGCTGTGCAAGATACTTGTAGTTCACTTTGCAATACTACCCTTCAGTTGTTTTGTGTGTTGTATTTAAAGGAGAGGCTTTACAACACATTTTCCTACAGTTGGTTTTAGCTTGTGCAGAGAGTACCTGTGCAAAAGTACTTCTATCTTTATAATGATACAAAAATCTCATTACTCTTGATGTGCTATAGTGGGTACTTTTCTGCAAGGGAGACAGGGAAAAGAAGGACATCCCCAGACATCTTCTTGTTTGGAACATCAACATCCCTGCAGTTACTAAACATTAATAAGAGCACACAAAAATGGCAGATCAGTTCTGAAGAAAGGTATGAAAAGCCTAAAAACAATGTTTAAAATGGCTCAGACTTCTGAAATAGATGTGACTTTGGATATCTGACTTAAGCTCTGTGATCCAAGAAGTTTCTGTTCATTGTCTCCTTTAATAATAAGGCTTTGCAAACACTGACTATCTGATTTTGATTTGAAACTTTTTTTCTGCATTTATTAGTCTCAATTTCACCCTGTTTCAAAGCCAGCAGAATAAGAAAAATTGACAGGATAATGTTTAGGTTTTTAGACTCTCATGTTATTGCTCAGGGCATGTTCACACAGCCACTCATGGCATGCTTGACCCACAGGTTTAACCCACTGCCTCTTCAAAAGTCGCTCAGTGGTTTAGCTGACACTCATCTTGGGTAATAGCCTCATGCAAAAACACGTGTGTCCTGATCCACCTCAGCTTAACTGCAAGGAATCCAACTCCCAAGCTTCCCTCTACAATGCCTTAGCTAGAAAACAAGGCAGCCTAGATCAGAGCACTACAGAATTATTCAGTCTGTCCTGTAATATCTGGACCTGCCTACTTTCATCATCCTCAGTAAGCAGAATGATCACTGTCTGGTGATCCAAGAAACATCTGTGACATATTTTTAGAACTTATTTCAGTCCTCTCATTTTCTTTCATCACTATCTTTTGTTTTTACTCCCTGCTACTTACTTTCATTTTACCTACTGCAGAACTGGAACAGTAACTTCAGATTTTGCTAGTCTCTCTTTTTATTCTGTCTTTTAATCCTTGCCTTACTTAATCCTTGCCATCCTTTCACGTCACAGCACAAACATACTTGTCCCACCCCCCAGCCTCTTTAACTACCATTTCTCCTCTCTATTTAATCTCTTTATGCTCAGAAATAGCACTCTGTGTCCTGCCTTGAACTGCCACCTCCCTTCAATACAGCTAAGTTGCTCTTGAAATCAGTCCTCTTTTGGCTTCTCTGACTTTGCACTATGATAATGTTCTCCTGCTGTCTTTCTTCTACGGACCCCTCTAGATTTTTATTGTGGTTCTTGGTGGGAAATCTAAAATACATTTTATTTTGTCTCCTTCACTCTTGCCTTTAAATTATCTCAGTTTACCCTTACCTGCAAATTTAAATTTAGCTACTTTTTTAAAGCAACTAACAGCCCTACCTCAGCATCCCAGACCTATTGCCTCCTTGTCTTATTGACATCTTTTTATGAGTGGCCAGCTATCAATGTTTCAAATTCTACAAAATTAAAACAGGCATCTTGATATTCATTTGCACCATTTTTTAATCTGACTGACCAGCCTTTCACTGCCATATTTGTTTATAAATACAAGATCTATTTGGTCTCTCCCAACTTATTAAAATGCTGCTGCAAAGACTGGTCTTCTACTACAAAGTTGTATCCATGTCACCCCTCTCTTTTAATTCTCATATTACTGGGTCACTTTTTTGTATGAAACACAATCTATTTGTGTTAATTCCTCATGCCAAGAACATCATGGCCCCATCCAATTCCCCATTCAGCAATTTCCAGTAATTCAGCAGCAGGAACTCCAAGCAACTTCTCATCTCAGTCTCCATATTTTAACTGCTCTACCTCTCAGGTGACAAAGAAAAAATATCCCCATCATTCTCTGCCCCATTCATAAAAAAAAAATTCCCCTATTAGGAAGCCTTGAAAAACCTGATATTGAGTCTTGTTAAGGTCTATGAGTACTTTGATAGAATACCTTGACTGTGCTTTTCTTGTGCACTGCACTTTTTAGCACCTGGTATTTCATTTCTCTCTTGGATCAGCTTGGTGGGGATGTTCATTGATGTTTTCATACAGGGCATGGCCAAATGAGCAACTCCCACATTTATGATGCTGTGTAGGGATGTTCTCATAGGGGGCACCACTGATTGCAGCTCCTTGTTCATGTTTAGGACTGGTCCTTGTTCATGTTCAAAGCTGGTCCTAAAATGTCTCATGGGAAGGAGAGGGGGAATTATGAGGAATTTTTATCACAACAGAGGCCATCATAATGAATATACAGTCTGGAGAACTGACACAAGTTGCATAGAACAAAATAGAAAAGTTAAGTGAAGAATCTTTTCACCAAGAAAAAAACTGGACTCCCAGAAGGGCTTCTAGCAAAAAGTCACTTCACTTCTTCTTTTTGCCCTTCTCCCTGCCCTAGCCTTGCAAATGTGAGTTGTTCTAAAGGCAGGAATCACATTCATGTTCACATGTCAAAAACTATGAAGAGCAATGCAGAATCTATTGTCATAACCAGAGAGCAAGGAGAGGAATGAGGAGCTAACAAACATATTTCTGTTCTAGACATATGAAGGTATGTAAATAATTTATTTTGATGGTTTTATTCTAAACTGATGCACCTATCAATACTGTTGCTGCTATTGCAAGCAATTACAAAATCTGTCCAATTCTTTCCAATGTAAATTTCTCTGACTCTTTTTGTCTGGATTTACAGGATCAGTATTACCTCTTGAGTTGCTCTCCATTTTGAACTAAAATTTAAAGGTATTTTTAATACTCTTTGTGAAACAGTATTTGCAGTAAAATGGTACTTGGAAGAGTAGTAGGAATATGTCGCAGAAAGCAAGCATGTTTATACTGAATTATCTGATTTCCATCTTTTGTGATTCTGCATATTTAGCATCATTCGGTTTAGGATTAAAGACCAGCAGAAATGACTGCTAAAGACTTATAAGTACATTTAATCCTATTTTATACTGAGGCCTTTATTGAGTCATGTATTTTAAGTTATACTCATGAGAAGTGCAGAGAAACGCACACTGAACTGGTCTTATACAGCAGTTAAAAGCCTTCTTCAAATGCTAATCATTTATAATTAGTCTACTTCAATTAGTAATGAACAAATTGCCCTCTCCAAGAAAAGAGAATATATTCCATGTGCTGATTAAAAGGCAAGAGTGATCTTCAAATTCTGAAGCAAATGATTGATGTGAAGCAAAACTCTCTCACAATTTTGTTCTTTTAACTCTTTGATGAACTGATCAACAAAGGCAAGTTTCCCAAAAGTCTTAGAAACATTATTAGCAATTCACATAAAGAAAAGCACATCTGTGTTCATATGTTCTCACTTTAAATACATCCTTACTTTAGAGCTATTTTATGCTATTTGCTAAGCAGGTGTTATATTTCCTCTCTTTTTCTCAAGGAATCAGCCTTTAATTGGCTACTTTCTAATGTGCAAAAAAAAAAAAAAATCAAAAAGCAATTGGCTGGTTGGAAAATGATTGTTAGGCAGTAGTCCCAAAAAGCCTTTGGGCAGGAATAAAGTCATCTTACTGACTCAGTACAACTTCAATCACTAAAGATTACACTGTTTAGGAGAAAATGCCTAAGCTGAATTTTGATACAGGACTTCTTTCACTTGCTTAGTGTCTATTCTAAATAGCCCAGACAGTGTTTACCAGAAGAGTAGTTTTGCTTAGTCCTGTTGTAGTTCTTCAGACAATAGTGTACTTCAAGCATATGCAAATCAATAGTTTTGAAACACCTATTCTGAAATGAGGTAGGGACAAGGGAAAGAAAATTGGATAATTCATTCAGAAAATAAGTTTCTGCTTTCTACTGACATGCCAACTGGTGAATTACAGAAAATCAATGTTCTGTTCCTTATGTTCTGTTATTAGGTGTCCTGCTTCCAGATGTTTGGAGTGGTTTTGTATAACTGGGGTTTTGTTCATTGGTTTTGGTGGCATTTTTACTTTATCAGAAGTGTGTGGGGGATATTAAGTGAAAATATGCAGGACAATGCTACATGTTAAAATGTAGAGAAAACCCTTCTCACTGATATGGCTGTGTAGGCAAATGCCGTAGAACTAGTAAGGAATATATTAACAAAAAAATTGCAAAAGGAAAAATGCAGACCTGACAAAATTAGATAAATTTCTTCAATGACAAGTCTGTCTCAATAAGAGCAGCTGAACCAGGGAGAGAGTTCCTCTAGTAAAAGTAATGGAATTTAACCGAGATTTCTATTACTTCATTTCAGTTTTACCTTCCTGTCACCAATTAAAGCTGCCTTCAGTTCTTCCCCGGACCCATGGCAT
Source organism: Peucedramus taeniatus (assembly GCA_013400575.1). Lineage (NCBI taxonomy): Eukaryota > Metazoa > Chordata > Aves > Passeriformes > Fringillidae > Peucedramus > Peucedramus taeniatus. Next base: position 37,378 of record WBNO01013580.1, read on the forward strand.
GGTCTCTTAAGGAGGAGGTAGTATCTCCTTCCAGACAGCTTCCACAGGCACTGGCTGCCCTGCATTTGAGGAGGCAGGTGAAAGCACTGAAGCATTGCTTGGAATCTGATATAAACTGTAAAGCATTACAATACTGTAATATAATTTGAAAGCATGTAGACATATATTAAATTGTAATTACTCCCCTCTATATGGGAATAGGGAAAATGATATTACACCAACATACAGCTATAGCACTAATTAATTTCCTGGTTAAAGCTATAGATAACTCCATAAAACAATTAGCAATAGCTTCATAGATCATTTATCAAGTATCCGGAATTCAGACAGCAAAACATAGTTGCTCTAGGACAATGGTTAGTTTCCTTGTTAGTCTGCTTCTTCTTTAACTTTTAACTACATCCGTAACATTATGGGGAGCTCATAGCAACTCCATAAATGTTTCATCAGACTCGAAGAAAGATCATTATCCCATAAAACACCAGTGTAAGCAGTTCTCATTTCACTCACTTAACCCTTTGTCTTAATTCACTTGAAAACTTAATGGTTCTGAAAATGTCATTTATTATGTCCAAGAACAACAAATAACTTTTCGAAGGATTTGTTATTTGATTGCAGGTGATTTCACAGCCTTATTAAGATGCTAGGATCCCTATATTCAGCAGTAGATTGAATTTTTATTCTTTCAAAGTTTCCAGACACAGCAGTAATAAAATGTCCACAAGACACTGGTCTACACATGTAAAGTAGCGATATTATAACTTACCATAATGTTTGCACTTTTATACAGAATCATTTACAGAACCACTGTTTATTCAAGGATTATTCAAGAGGTTATTTAGGGACAGACTTTTGGTCAAGTGTCTTTGTTTTATCACATAGAGTCAGTTTTAACTTCTACCCTAGACATCATACCTGACTTTTCCGAAGGAGCAAGTTTAGGGATCTTCTCTCTGAGGCAAACACAGCTATGTGTTACAATGTAATCTCCTCCATCTTCGGAAATGAAACAGTGAAATAAGGAACTGAAGAAACAATCTATTTAAAGAAAAAAAATCTGTATTGTTCTAAGACTGGCCTTCTCTCTAGCCTCATGATGTGAATAATGTTTTGTTTGATAGAAGATGTAGTAGTATGGTGTAGTATTATCATCAGACTATTAATGGACTTCTAGAGTTGTCATCAATAGTACTAATTCTGCACAAATGGAAAAAAAAAATTACCCAGGAGTCAAGCAATTTGACACCTATAACACAGAGAGTACTCAGAGAAGAAAAGGAAAAGTATCTTTGCAAAATGAAAGTTTGTAATAAAAATTAAATTTCATCTTTAATGAAGGGGCTTTTCATATAACAACAACTCTCACAGCACTAACTTCACAATCCATGTCTTCTTTCATTAAAAAAACATATATGGAAAAAGGAACCATGTGCACATGAAATACTCAGTATACATGAACTCTTTATGTTCTGTGAACATGAGACAGAAAAGAGACCTGTTCCAAAGAATTAGTGAAAATACACAGATTTCAAAAAGCAGTCTGGTTGCCTGGGAACTCAGTGAGAAACTCAGAATAGTTATATAGCTGATCAAGGTTCATTCATAAATAGACAAAAAGTTCTCATCTAGAAAGAAATGAAGATGCATATCAACTACACACAATATAATCTACTGTTCAGGCATTCCATAAGGATGTTCCCTCATATTTGGAACATTTTCAAGGTAAACCTTATGGATTTTTTTTTTGGTGGCAAAATATCACAGAATATCTTAATACAGCTGGAAAATTTGTCTTCATATCTAAACCACAGAGAAGTAAACACCTAAGGAAATACTAAGAATGCAACAAAATGATGGATTTTTCTGGAGAGAAGAATTGTAAAGAAAATTATTACTTCATTGTGAGTGATACTCTAGAAGTACAGCTAGTCTATAGTGAAAAAAAAAAGTGAAAACATAGAGAATAAATTTAATCTGATAATAAACTCTGGATTATGGAAAAATCTTTGATGGAAATTACATCTCCTGGAATTTGGACAATGCACTGTAAATGTGACAAAGGATATACTGATGGATTTGTGGAACAGGAGCTGGAAGAACTTTCACTATTTTTCCTCTTTTTTCCTAATTCTTTTCTCTTATTATTGACAGCATGAAGTATTTCTAATATTTTTTATGCCATTTCTATAGTAGGAAAAAGTTAATTCCACATTTTAAGTGAAGGAACTCCAAATTTCTATAGGAACATATTGCAGTGAGGTATCAGATATTAAAAATAAAAGGTGAGAACTATCAGCATTTATTTTAACATCTACATAAGAGCTGTTTCTACAGAATTCTAGTATACACTGTAGAGATAAGCACTCCTAGTGCCTACATCATTTTATACTGCCAACAGCTTATTTATGAGCAATATCAACAGAACAACCCACAGCCAGAGGGGAAAACCACAAAAGTTGTACAATCTAGAGTACAAATAGCAAGGTTATACGATGTAATTAGATATTAGGATGTAATGAAATTAAATGGACATCAAACACCAAGTTCTTGCAGTGTGAGGCAGGATGGTGTGGGGTTTTTGAGTAGGGTGAGTGGATGAAGCAGAATGCAGAGGCGAACTCCCCTTGAGCCAAGGGCTGGTAGGACCTCTCTGCCTTCACACAAGCACATGCCATTGTTAGCAGCAGCACAGATCTCCAGAGAAGTTCAGAGAGCAGCATGCACCTTCCAGAAGAGGTAGAAGCTGTCTTCCGGAGCCAGGCTTCTTGGAAGAATGTGCTTTGTACTGCTTTTGCTCTTGTTAAAGGCCTGAGATACGGAGAATACTTTTGAATACTTTTCCAGTTACTTCAAGAATCAAACTTCCTAATTTGTCACCTACTTGTTCTTCATCTACACCCTGCTGTGTAACAGACTAGCAAGCAGACTCCACCATAAAGGAACTGTCTGCACTTTGCATAAACTGCCACTGATGATTCCTAATAAACCTGTATTTTGAGCTGTGCATATTCCGATTCAAAAATGTAAAGCCAAGACTGCTAACTGTGATCCCATCATGCAAAGTATGCTTGTGTTCTGCCAGGATGACATTTTTTATAGTTATGTCTTTTTGTCACAGGAAAAAAAACTGAAAATGGAAAATAAGCAAAGATACAGAGGTTTTACTCACTTTTTGCAGCACTCAAAACTTAAATCACTCTGATTATATAGCAGTGAATTTGGGTATGTTACAGAAGGCATGAAGACAAATGCAGCCCTAAATCAATCTTTGTAGAAGGTAGGGCCTTGATTTGTCCCTCAGACTTCCATCTATTCACAAAGTTGTGTATTCTTAGGGTAGATTTTGTAGGTCCAGATTTGCAAAGAAACAAGACATATTTCCTGGCATACTTTTTTTCATACATTTTCATCATGTAAGTGATTTTTTTATGAGTTTTTTTCTGGTTATCTACATTAACAGGCATCAACAAAGGTCCTTTATAGTAAAAAAGTAAAGAAAGAAAGTGGGGTTTTATCTTTATGTAAATGTGTACATTAAAAATGCATTGTATATTTTGTAAATGTGTAAATTATATTATATATTTATTTTTATATTATATATTTACGGAAAGTAAGAGTTAACTCCTCCTCACTGAATGTTTTAGGTCAATATTATTAATCTTGAAATGCAAAAAAAGTCCAAGTGTACCGCTGCCAACCAAAGGACTTTCTCACTTGAAAAGGGGAAGTCCCAGGCAGCTTTTCAGATTGTCTAGGCTCTCAGAATGACTCTTATATCATTCTATCTCTTAGCCATTAATATAAGGAATGAGGCCAAGCAAAAGAAGATGGACACTCCCAAATCTGAATGACCTGGAGCTCTCAAAAGAGCCATCCAGGGCTACAGGAAGCCAGACACAGTTTAGTGTAGACTGACACAGCTCTAATTTCAGCCAGCAGTAGGGGTCTCTCTGGATCTTGGCCAGCGTCAGGCTCTAGACAGTGAAAAGCTCTTTTTGTTCTCAGTCTGTTTGTTTTGTTTTTTTTTTTCAAAATAAAGCCTGCACACACTACCCAACCTGATTTTCTATTTATATCCCTATTTAGACATGTATATAGGTGACTCTGCAGACTTTTCAGTGAGCACATACTTCATGGCAGACACTTTGCCAGGGCATACAGTTCAGGAAACAAATCTCCAGCAGCAGCCCCCAAAGCCCCATTCCCAGCAACACACATACCACAGGCCTTCCACATTATCCAGTTGCCTTTCATTCCTGTTAGAAATGAGCTGGACAATGGATACGGGGAAGTGACGCATTTCCAACTTAAATTTTGGTCTCTTTCAGTTTAGAGGCTTTTTGCAGTGAGTACATAATCAGATTTGATTTTCTAGAATGGCTCGTGTACTGCTGCTTATATGTAGCAGAAGATGCTGCTTTGTGAAGTTACATGCACTATGAACATATTTTACTTTTGAAATATTACTGTTTACAGGATTAGAAATAATAAAATAATACCAAGCCCAGCAGAAATAACAGAGCTTGTGTTTAAGTATGAGTTTTCCTCTCCTAATGGGTATATATTTATAATTTACTAACCTTGCAGTGATAATGAGGGTAACTTGCCACAGTAAATTAAGCTCTCTGACTTTCCAGCTTAGCGTTCTGTTAGCTCAGGTAAGAGAGCTGGTTTCCATCTCAGGTGAATGTTTAACTCTCTTCACAGGCTGCTCAGCACAGCAAGTTTGGTCTCTAAAGCTTCTCTGCAGACAATGTGCCAAGAGGGTCTCAGTGAGACTCCTTCACACAGCCCAGAGATAGCTGGAGTCCAGGACACAATGGGAGAAAGGACAGCAGCTGTGATGTGCTGGGAGACAGAGAGGAGACAGTGTGGGTGCCACACTGTGCAGGGAAGCTGGAGGTGGCCCTTGGCTCCTCCTCAGCTACTATTTTTCTCATCTCTCTGTTTTTTCACTACAGCACCAGTTCCTCTGGCATATTTAAGAGGGCTGATACATTGACAAGGCAGTACACTGACAGTACTGCTGAAGGTGATAAATGTTGTCTGGTCAGTCTGACACTGCCCAACCACCCAGGCTAGTAATATTTGTTTGCTTTCTCAAGCTCTACAATGCACAAACTCAGACATGTTGTATCCTTTTCTTAATGCTGACTTGGTCTCTGATGACTTGGAGACTGCTGGACATCACTCCAGTGCCTACAGCTGGACCTACTCATCTCCAATACTCTTGGCAAAAAAGACCTGCACCTCTGCTTCCCAAAGGCACCAGATGTTTAGGTAAGAAATAGCCTATACAGGGCCACAAAATTAAACTTTTGAAGACTAAAGGGTGGTGGGTTTGGAAGGGTTTTTTGGGGTGAGCGTGTGTCAGGAGCATACAACACGCAGCAGACACAATTCCATCCTATGTCTGTATGCTGTTATACAGGATAATCTGTCTTTTCACACAGGTATATTAGAGTCTAAAAAAAAAAAATCACAATGTCTTGGTGTCCTTACTACTTCCCCTGTATTTTAAAAAGAAAATAAGCCTCTAATCTTATCTAGACAATACTTCTAAGATTTACTTCTCATCGTGTCCAAACAATCAACATTCATGTAATAAGTAATGCCTTGATATTAACTAAATCTCTAAGGTATCTTTTCATGGAGCTTTCATAGCATGGGCTGATTTATTTAATTGATTAATAGCTTTGTATGTGCTTATTTTTAATCCTACCCATTTATCTTATGAAGAATTGCTGTTTGTAATTATTCCAAAGAACTAATAGAAATATTTTTAAGATAATAATGAATAACATAGCTTTTAGCAAGTCTTTTAATGTTTGTAAAATAATACTTTAATTATTCAGAATAAAATATTTACTCAGTTATTACAAAAGAGCTTGATATTTTACTTGGTCTCACATGAATACAATGAATCCAACAGGCTGAATTTCTCTTTGAAATCCATGAGCACATACCTTTCTTTTAATCACATTCTCCTACTTCAAAATCTGTAGAATGCTCTTGAAGATCTCTATGTTACAAGTTAAATACGAAATACTACCAAAAAGACCCCTATAGCATTTTACCTGCTCTATCATCTTCTGCATCCAACTGTTGTGTCACATTGAGAATTTAAATTGGAAGGTCTTTCTGCCAGGGGAGGTTTTTTAACTAACTGGCAGAACAGCTTCATTGTCCATTGCTAAGGTTCCTTGTGCTAATGCACTACAAAGAATTATTATTATTTAATGAATACCTGTAGTCTCCAGGAAGGTTCACTGAGGTTATCACTGTCAGTTACATTTCCTAAGCTTATACTAAAAATTACAGGAATAGCTACTCCCTTGTTCACTAAAGAGGACAGAATATTTTACCACTTAAGCAAAGAGTGTGCATAGATACCATCCATAGTTGCAGTCTCAAGAGTTCTTAAAAATAGCAAGGAATCCATCTCTGGGTGCCTGATCTTAGCCTGTGATTCAAAATCCCTTTTTAGGCCATTAAATAGGCAAAGGAGTTTGTAAAAGCCCTTATTATCTAGTCATGTCACACAAGTCACTGTCTCCCAGTGGAATCCATCAGTCCCCTATCATTGGAGATTAGTCATTTCTCTTTATCCAAGTTCACAGACTGTAGAGGCTATTATTTTGATAATAGGTCTTCAGGTGTTTCCATTTTGACATCTGAAGCTTTTCAAAAGACTTTTGAAGACTTTCAAAAAATATTCAAACCGGCCAGACTCAAATATGAAGAAAGACTCACCTATTGCTTTCCATTCTCCCCATCTTTCCTCTTTTCTTTTGATTCTTCCAGAAAATTTTGAGTGAGACTTGCATTTTTCAAATTCTTTTTGACAAGTGAGTTATTTATTTGAGATTCTAAAGCACAGTTTTAATCACTTAATTTTTGGATGGTCTAATCAGTATTTTAGCTTGTGAAATGAAATAATTTTTTTACATTTCATGCTTGTGGGAAAACACTAAAAAAAATTGTTGTGAATTTACACTATTTTTTCCACTGTTTTTCACTGTGCTTCACTATCACACATCCTTATTCCCAGCTCTCTGTAAAGCTTGATCATTAAGGAAACTGTTATCACTGGACTTGATGTCACTTTGACTAAACTCATAGCAGAGGCTTTTCTGAACAAGCAACACACTTTATATTCATTAATTTTAAAAAGTAATCAATGGCAGAGCACATTTATTGTTAGAATTTTATCCCTCTGTAGCATTTATGCAACATACAACCAACTTTGAGCAAGAACTGAGTACATCAATATGTACTGAAAACTGACAAAACCAGTATGGAAGTTCTTTCAGCCTATGGAAAAGCATCAAAAAAATACTTCATTGTGAAAAAACACTGGTAATTTTGCCTCAAATTTTCCTTCATTGGCTTCTGCTGTTTAAACACGATAAGATTTCAGATTATCATGTCTATTAAACTAAATCTCACCTAAATTTTGCTTATTCTATGCTTTGTGTCTAACTGCATCTTCCCTTAAAAGCTCTCAAGTGGAAATGCAACTACTTGACTTTTTAGGTTATAAGAACTTCTTTCTCTCTCTTCTATTAAAGGAGAAAAAGGCTGAAAAGCTATAACTGTTCATAAAATTTATTGTGCTTGTAATCACGTAAATTCCAATTTCACTGTTGTTTTTATTGGCTGAAAAACTTACTCAGGCTTTACTCATAAATTGTGTATTTAAGAACTGAGTACAGACAGGATCTTACAATCCATAATTACAAATCAAATCTTACACAAGAATCTCTTCCTGTATCACTCTGGTAATTCTTTCAGCAACAGAGTTTTGTATTGCCAGTATTAGGGTTTTTTTTATTTCTTTGGGGTCTGTATATTGTTAATCAAAAAATAATTAAAAATATCCTCACAGCAAACTTGCGCTGACACTGCTGCAGTCCCCGTCCCTATAAACACACTTTCATGACTTCACTAGGCCAGTGAGTGCGCTCACAATTGTTCCAAAAAAAAGCTGTATCCTCTTCACTTTTTACTTGCACGAATTTCTAAATTGGCAAGTCTACAAAATTTAACACTGTGCCTAGATACACGAACAAGCACGCAAGCAAAATTGGCGAGGAGGTGGAGAACAGCAACAGTCCTGCAGCCCTACAGCCTACTTAGCACTGGAACTGCTGGAAGAATTTTCTGAATGCAACCCAACACAGCCATTTAGTTAAGTATGAAGTTGGACTCACAAGGCTCTTCAGACAGTTGGTCAAAAGAGATTCCTGCTCTGAATTATCCCCTGGGGCAGCATCCAGGTCTTGGCTACAGAAAAAGCCTGAATACTTCCAACACATGTGTTTAAGCTCAAACCCAAAGTACCGTGAGCGCTCTGATAAAATGAAACAAAAAAGGAAAGCTCCATAATCTGACATTGTTGAGTGGGAGCTCTGCATGCTGGGTACCCCAATAGGTAAGAAAAAGAAGAAGGTGAATAGTTCAGAAGTTATCAGGTGAAAGGTCAAATAATGGAAGCATCTTCTTTAAACATGTCAGATTTCACTCAACAGTCTGACAACAGTCATAGTAAATTTAGTCTGCCTCCTTTCTCAAGGGAGTTTAAAATACTATAGCTCTGTAGAAACCTAGATTGCCAACCCTTGTACTATTCAAACAAGGAGTACACATAGCAGTATGCTGTGCTCAAAATCAATTACAGCAGCTTAGTGATTAACTGAAAAAAATTACTGATTATATAATTATTTTATATGCAATTTAATTTAGAATCATAGAACCTTTGGACATGTGGGAAAAAAGCCAAACACCAGTTAGATGGTATTTTCAATATTCTAATTTTATCATAATGATTTAAGGCATGTACGACTGCTTTAAACTAGAAAGCACATCTCCAACTTCCAGATCTAAAAAAAGCAACAAAAGTGTGTCATACTGAATATTAGGCACAAGTCTATGACTTTTTTAAAAAGCTTTGAATATTAATGAACAGTTTCTGAAAAATTGCTTAAAGCCTTCTGAAATGGTAACTCGAATCACAACACTAACAAATTTGAGTTCCCTGTAATGATAAGGGTTCAAAAGATTTAGGACAGTTTTAAAAGAAACAGAAACACTGAGAGTAAAGCTTCTCTGATGCCACTCAGGATCAACTTATTCCTAGATAACAAAATACCAGCCAAGCATGAGATCTGCACCTTCACTTCAGATTTCTTGCACATTAACTTCTTCTTGCCTTATCAATGTAGCTACCAAAAGGCTTAGTGAGTGCAGCTGGATCAGAGTCTCTCACTGTAGTTCTGACTGAAAACTTAATTGTTCGTGTCCATGTGTAGCAGGAAGTCATGCCTGCAGACTCGTGATAAATTTAACTGCAGAACAGGAAAAAAATAGAGGATTGATAAAATATTAACCTCCATCTGTAAGAGTTAATGTGCCAAATTATATTACAAGTATTATGCATACAAATTATTTTATTTATACTGTAAATCAAATGGCCTGATCAAAAGGAGAAATACTTTACCTGCACTTCAAGCAATATGGGTCAGTTTAAACATGCTTAATTCTACCGTGTCCCTAGCAAATTTATTTCTGTCATTTAGATCAAAGGCATGTATTTGCAGCATTTTCTACGCCTGCTCTATAGATGCAGATACGTTACTTCCATAAGACCTGCTACAAACGCTATTGTAATTGCTAAAAAAATACTTAAATCACAGGATTTAATTCTGTGGAAGATTCTCTTTAATAAAATATTGCCGGTTTTCTCTTAAGACTGGGTCATTACTTATTCTTTTCATGCAGTTCATTTCAGAAGTTTCAAAGTGTTTGACAATAACAAAAAAATCAATTAAAAGCCCAAAAACAACACTGCAGTAACATGAAAAGAAATATAATAAAATTAAATGCAAATTTCTAAATTATTCAAATTAAAAGTTTTATAGGTATCCACAGTAATAAAAAAATAATAAAAGCCTTCAAAGGAAGAAAAAAAGGCAACAGAGAGTTTGAACACTGATATTTAATATAATATCTGTAATTAGCTTCATAATTTGGCAATACTTGTGCCTCACAGGATAATGGCAGTTGTCTACAGAAATTGCATATGCACTTGCTCAAAACTAGTTTTTCTTTTAACTATCTGTGCACCAATGCACAGCTCCTTTATGCTGTATCTACTGAACACAAAAATATTTTGTGCTTTTTTGATGCACTCGATCGGTAAATCTCAAGGTAACTTAAACAAACACAGCATCCGGCAAGATGAAAATTATTTTCACTTTATAACTGGGGAAACTGAGGGCTGAGATTCTTACCTTTTTACATTTTACACGTTCCTGAGTGAAAATTATAGTGCCCAAAAGCACAGAGGTAACAAATATCCATGGTTTGCAGTGATGTATGTAGGAGCTCCAGAGCCTCGCTGTGTCAGCAGCAGCGGTCCTGCTGCACTTACTCAGGTATGAACCTGAAGACCTTTGCTTTTGCTGCCTGAGTGTGTAAACATTGGGCTGTATGGTTTAATCCCACCTGGACTGCATGATTTATTCCCTGACAACTTATTATGGCACTGTCTCTAAACCCCCATGTTATGGAAAATGTGACAGCCTTTATTGTGACACAGGCTGGGAATCTCACAGTGTATTTTCCATCACTACTTCTCATGACAGCACCCCGGTTTTACAGAGTGAGAACCCACAAACAATGGAATTAAGAGCTGAATGTAAATTCACCTGGATCAAGATGCTGCACTATCCCAGAGATAATGGAGAAATTAGCATAATGAGGCAAACAAATGCTTTAGAGCCATAACTTCCCCTCCAATGCCTCTTGCAATGCTTCCTTTTCTCTGCTGAGTTCTAAAACCATCTCAGGGCTGCTGACAAGCGAGTGATAAAGGAAAAGAATAAAATGCTGTCAACAAATGTTGCCTGTTCCTCTATATGCTCTCTACACACGTGATCTGGGCTACAGAAAAGTAGAAACAATCATGCTGGGTTAGAGTGAAATGGCTAAATCCTGCCTCCAACTGCAGCCTGTGCCTGATGCTTAGGGGACATAGGAGAAACAAGGTAAGGAGAGACTGGTCCTGCTTAGCAAACATCACTGCTTTTGGCAGCCAGAAGTTTAAGGGTTTCCTGAACTGCCTATCTGCCATTCATCTGGGACCAAGTTCTAAAATTTAATTACAACTTTATGAAAAAATATTCCCTCCTGCATGTTTTAGACCTATTTCTTGAAAACAGAGAGGTGGGTTCTAGTCTTCCCTAAGTAAATTGTTCACAGTCACCTTTGTAATGACATGATTTTATTGATCTCCCTGAGGTCTTCTTTCTTGTACATCTTGTGTCCTCTGTTTCATCAGAAGAAATAAATCCCCATATATTTGGTAACATCCATCTCTAGTAAATACTTCCACTACTCATAATACTCTATCTCACCTTTACACCAGGCATTAATCATCACAGCTGATAATTACTATGATTAAGAAACACTGACACTCAAATAAAAACTTTTTTTCTCATTTCATAAATGCTTAGCTTCCTTAGGGAACTATCTGTGTATACTGTCAGAAATCCTAGTTCACCAGCACTACAGCTATTCCATTAAACTCAGGAGCCAAAACCATTCCTACTCTCGAGAATTTTTCTCTCTGCAGTTATTAAACCATTAAAATTGCCCTTTTCACACCTTTGGTGCAGTGACCTGGCACTCTTTGGATAGTATCATCTGCAGTACAGCTCACTAGGTTATATGTGTTCCCTACGGGCATTCTGGATGCAATCCCTCCACCTCTGGATGTTGGGAGTGTTTAACAGCATGGCCAGATGCCACCTGGTGGCCCCAGGGCCAGTGAACACGCCCTGGCACTGCTTGTTGCCAACACGGATTAAAAAAAAGCCCAAAACAACAAGATTATGCAATGTACAGCACAAGGCATGATTTACCTTCCATGTCCACTCCTACTTATTAGAAGAAGTTATATTTGATCAGCATAGGCCCACGCAAACAAACCTCTAGATTTTGGATGTTCTTGAAGATATGGGGCTCCTACATCTTTCTGCAGCCATCTAGGTCAAGCACATGCTATTCATGAATGTTTAACATAAAGAGAGTGAACCACAAAGTGAGAGCAGCATTCCTACACTCAGGAATGAGAACAGAAGTCAGAGCTCAGTCTACTGCCAGAATCATATTTTCCTCTGTTTTATGCTTAAGGTGCCCTACAAACTTTTGGTCACAGTTATTTGGAGGTTTTAAGATTAAAACACATAAACTATTTAGTCAGAGTTTAGAAGCTCTACAGGTAGGATGCTTATTCCTGTAGCAAATCATATCTTACTTTTTTATTTTAAATTATTATAAAATAATTTTTAATATCTTTTTTTCCTTCCCAGAAAGAAGGTCTGAGATAACATATTTCATCTACTTTAAAAATTAAAACTTAAAAAAGAACCAACTCAAGTTCTTTCCTACATGTGGTCTTTCCAGGCAGCCCTTCATTAAAGATGTGCTTAAGCATGGTGTACTTCCTCACACTTTCTTTCTTAGTTGGTAAGGCTACCCAGCTGATCATCCAGGTTTTCAGCTGTATCTTTAAAGCCACACAGCATTTCATGCAACTGAATGAAACTGACGGCTTGTTGAATAAAGAATTCTGCTCTGACTTTGTGAGCCTTCTCATACGACAATTATATTGATGGGTTCCATTTACAAACTTAACCACCTTCTTATTGAAACCCAGACATTTATGCAATTTTTGATGTATTAGTGTGAACATTACTTCCACTATATGTTCATGCTTTCCTTTGTGTCTAAGATCCAGACTTTTAAACTCTAGCCCTCTAAAATTAGCTGAATTAATTCTATTTCACTTACATGTTTTTTTAATACCAGCTTCCTCAAAAGCACACAAGGAGAGCCAATTCTTTGATTTCCCCGAAAAACAATAGCAGAACAACACTTGTTCTTGAGAGCTCAATGTGTTGTATTTTCCCAAGTGATTAGCAGTCCATGAGTGCCAACCTGCAAGTGCAAATCATATTCAACTACCATCAATCTAGAGCAGAAAATAAGAACATGACTGTTCACAGAGGTTTAGCGTGTAATTTGTCTTTTTCAATGATTTCTCCAGAACATACTATACACCCTATGAAAATCTTCCAGGCACTTAATTTATAGTGTGGTCTAAAGAACAAAATTGTCCTCTTTGATGAGCTGTGATCAAATACATTGCCAGCCTGAGATGGAATGAATTTGAACCAGCACCATGTTTCCTTGAGCCATGAAGGAGGAAGTGGTAGTAAGAGATAGCAAGGTTTGTTATGTGCTGTTGATTCACGTTCAATCAATCATGTCCCTGCTCTGAGACTCAATTCACCCTTCTGCAGAAAAAGAAGAATTCATATTTTGTGAAAAAACAGCTGTGAAGTTTTATGGCACAGTATTACATTTTGCTTTCAAATACACAGAAACCTCTGTTTGTTTCACATCTGGAACTGAAATCAGAGTTCAGCCCTTGAGGTCCATGTAAATAATTTGAGACTCTGTTTGAAAAGGGCTAGGAAGGTGTGCATTAATACTTAAACTTGTTTTGCATGGCGTTTTCTGGGACATGTTTTCTAATCATTGACATTATCCAAACATGCCACATTTCTTCTTTAGCAAGGTTTTACTGTGGGATTATCTTGATTGATGTGGATAACAGCATTGCTGTGAAGAGATGTTTTTTATGCATGCACTCCAGTTTCTGTTAACAACTGTAAAGATTAGGGGTTTATACAACAGGTATTAACAGACTTTTCCTGGTATTAACAATTTAGGTCAGTATTTGGCTTTTTATTTTATGCATGAAGGTTTTATGATTGTGTATTCTAAGCAATTCTGCTTTCTTGTCTGATTTATTGTTGAGCAAACTTACTTAAGTCCTTGCTCACTTTTTAATATTTGAGGAATTAAAAAAAGCTGCAAGCTCGAGAAGGGTCAATACATTATATTATACATTTAGGATGAGTAAAAAATGTTATTTCCATTTCATTTTGTGTTACTAAAAATCTTATCAGTAAATTCATCAGCTTTATTAACATTACTGGTAAAATGATGTTCTCTATGACACATCACCAGGGTCACAACGAGACTGTCACAGCTGAAAGAACTGGGCTCTATTCAAGGCTGTGCCTGGTACTGGGTGAAAGAAGGAAAGGAAGTGCCACTCAAATACATGAAATTACATATAATTCATAGATTTTAAAAATCTTCTACCTTGAGTCACAGCATATAATGTTCTTCCCTTGCCCATCTTCTCTCAAAAACCTCCATTAAGGCTTTAATCTTTATTTTTGTCAAAGAACTCAGAAACCTTTTACATACTTTTCTGGAGGAAAATTTATGTCCCATCTATTCCCTACTATCTGCAGATCTGAAAGTTAAACAGATATTTTTCTTCATGGCAGCAGAAACATCAGGGGGTTAAAAAGAAAAAAAAATAGAGTAATACCATTGGGCTGAAATACATGCATACACTTCACTTTGAAGCCTGTAGCTTCCAAAAAATTTTGCGTTTGCATAATAAAAGGAATGAATGTTCAAATGAGAAATTTTACATATAAATGGGTTTCTTACAAATCACATATGTATATAGTGTAAAAAGCATCCCAGAATCTTGATGGCTCTAAAATGTTTAGTTGTTGACCTCACTTCCTTCTTCCTAAGGAGAAACAGATGTATGTAATTGAAATTATATGTGGATTTAAAGTTATGCCTAATTTATGGATTTTGATACATCTCTTCACTATTATAAAACAAAAGAGGATTTCTTTCCTGCTTGCTTTTTTTTGTTTTTCTTTTTTTATTTTGATGTAGATGTATATTTTTTGAGGCTTGTCAATGCTATAGGCAAGAGTGTAATTTTGGCACAAATCTTTGCTCTAGGATGTGTAAACATTGTGTATTTGGCCCAAACACAGGGTAATGATACCATCTACTATCTGGGCAATTAAAAAACCCCAAAATATAAAATATGCTTCCCTCTATTATTTTTGAGTACTGCAAATTCAGTGAAGATCTCTGTCTCACGAATAGAAGGGAATTAGAAGCTCTTATGAGAAAATAATACGTATTCCAGAGATAGGATGCAAAATCTCAAGTAAAAGGACTAGCAATAGTTCCATGAGGTAAAATCAGTGACATTTTAAATGTTTTTCATTTTATCAAACAAAAGGTAGAGCATCAGAAGCTAGCACTGTTTGATGGCATCACACCATGACATCAAGGAGAATAGGATCTGGCTGACCTGAGCTGCTGTAATTGTCTTGCATCTCATTTGAAATAACTGGAGTGGGAGGGTTCCCCTAATATTTTTGCAATTATTTCAGAAATATGTTTCCTTTACACAAAAACAGGGGAATATTCTCTGCTAATGCAGAACCATTCCAGTGTGCTCAGTTATAAGCAAAGTGCATAACTTGCTTTTGTTTGGAAATGAATTAAAAATACAGTTTTCTTTCGCAAATTAAATAACAATTAAGGAAAACACAAACAGCACACTTCCCTTTAGACTCAGGTGATAAAAGTTCTTTTAAAACCATGTGATGAAAACACCTATCCCAGAGGATTAAATCTCCCCTGTCACATTAAAATTGACCTAAGGTCTGTGGGATGAGTAATTTCAACAGCCAAGCCCTGTTTGCCAATATTACACAACATTTTCTGGAACCTTTCCCTGCAGCCTACTGAGCTGACACCATGGCAAATCTCAGGATCTACTGTATTAGACAAGGTTAAACCTTCAGGAACCTTAATTAGTCTACTGAGCATTTGCAAATAAGTACATAGACAAAGAGAAAAAGAAATAATAATGCATACCAAGTATAGGAAGAAATATGGTTAGCAGAATAAAGTACATTTCTCAAAAATTTGAGACAGAATTGGAAACAATACCAAATAATTGAACATTTAAGGTAATTTTTAGGCAATGCTATTCACAGTGGAGAATCACTAAGATTTTGCATGATTTAGACAGACAGTATACGTAAAATATCATTATATTTTTAAAAAGCCAACCAGCTTTCTTCCACTTTCTTGCTCAAAGAATGAGAAAAAATCTAACCCATGTGCCCACAAATCCATAATTTTGGGGTACAGTCAGAAGCTTCTTGGAGTTCTGTTCTGAAACAGATGCCTAAGCTTCTTGCCCCTGAACCTTCTGGCATGGAGGAAAAGGAGTTGGGACCTACAGAGCCAAGCCAGCCCAAAGAGGGGGCCCTTACAAGCTGTCTTGAGCTGGTTTTCACAAACTGCGAGCAGAAAGAGCCATCTCAGGATATCGTGCAAAAATTCAGTGCCTGGCACCACAGGCTCACATAATGAAGCACTACCTCCATCATGAGGAGCTGAACATTCCCAATGATGCTCTTCCCTACATCACTGTCTTTCAAGGCCACTGGTTCTGCAAATTCTGGAAAAATGCAAGCAAATAAATTATTCAAGGTCATATAACCAGATTTCTGCAGCAAGTGTAAGCAAGTGGCTTGTGGCTTCAGGTAAGGGGCTGCCCACCTGAAGAGGATGGGAAAATTATGCTTGAACAGAACCACAAGGTTTAAATTAACTGTCACACAAAGGAAGACTGTGCAAACCGAGTGAAATGCCAATGTTAAATGGCACAGCTCAGAAGCTGTTTAAAAATACCAACCCAGGAACTAGGAGTGCCTGAAAAATGGTGAGAGGGGATCTCAAAAGGAGACTGAAATCATGACAGCTTGCCCACTGGCTTAAAATCATTATGCCAGACCAGGCAGGTAAGATTTTGCACTAACTTGTCTCAACAAAGGAATGGATAAAAAGAATAATGACTCTGTACAATCAATTTTCTTTACTTATGAAGCAGAGATACAAGAATATTTTCTGGAGCTAAGTCTCACAATTTTTTATGTATTACTTTCAGAGACATACTGTGTCCTCTTACTGCATTTAAAAGGGAAAATATCTTCTGGATACATAAATGTAGCAGAGAATTCTGCAGGAATTAAAATATGATCATGCTAAACTTATAAAAATGTAGGATAATGCCATTCTCATGACCAAGAGAAGTTTCACCATAGATTTCAGATATATTACACTCTCACTGGAAGCTATATGTCTTCTCCTTTCCAACCTCAAGGAAATGGAAAATCAAGGCAAGTCCACGCTTAGTAACTCCCACTAAATACTACAAAAGAAACAAGACTTCCAATGATTAGTTCATAATATCACTGAAATTTTTGGTTTGCAAAGACCTCTAAGATCGAGTCCAACTGTTAGCTCAGCACTGCCACTAAACCATGTCCCCAAGTGCCACATTAACATGTCTTTTAAAAGCCTACAGGGGTGGTGACTCAACCACTTCTTTTGGCAGCTTGTTCCAATGTCTGACAAGCTTTTCAGTGAAGACATTTTTATTACTATCCAATCTAAACCTCTCCAGTGCAGCACGAGGCTGCTTCATCTCATTGTATAAACTGTCACCTGGGAGAAGACACCAACCTCCACATCTCCCTAATCTCCTTTCAGATAGTCGTAGACAGTGATCTGCTTATGTCAAAGTGGCTACTCCTTATTTTCCCACAATATTTAAGCCATTTTTAGTTACACAATATTTTGCCCAAAAAGGAGCTTTCTGGCTTTGTGCCCAACAATTAGAACATGCTGTCAGAGGCTCAGATTCAAATCTAATCTCTCTCTGAACCAAATCAAGCATTTAGGAAAATACCTTAGACAAAAAATAACGAAGATTTGTGGGCTAATGCCCCCTCAGTCTATAATTTCTTTTCAATTGAGCACTTGTATTCATTACTACAGTAATCTGTGAATTCCCAGAATGTTCTTAGCAGCAGGCTGTAGAGCTACTTTTTGTGCTGCTGACCAAAAGAGATGCTTAAGCATCTAATACATAGTGGAGATGTTCCAACAGAAAGGTACAACATTCTGTAAAAGCATATAATTCCACAGTTAAGTAATTTTCTTTTAAGTTAAGTGGGGAGGGAAAGTGCATCTCCTTAAAATCAGTAGAGATTTGGACTGCTTCTGATCCAATATACATAAGAAAACTGCAGCACCTGTGTTGTGATAGTATCTATATCATCCTAAAATCTAGCTTTTGCTTTTATCTAAAATGTCTGGAATAATTTTTTTTGTTTGAAAAAAGCATCTTGCTTTGATTAGCTGGGAAAAAAAAAGTAGGGAGGAGCAAAGAGAGATCTGTTTCTTGTCAGCTGGAACCATTTTAATTTATTTATTTTTAAGTCGGTCACTGAACTGACAAATCAATTTATTGTGTAGCCCAAGTGCAAATCGCCTGCCCTGGAGTCAAAGCAAGTTGCACATATGCAGGCAAAATTTGGACTTTGCTTTCTGAGCACAGCCCTCTGAGCTGCAGAATACCAACTGCAGGCTCCACAGTCTCCATGTCAGCCAGTGCCAGTGGGTAAACTAATAGGGAGATGCTTCATACAGATTAAGAGATTACAGTTTCTCTTTAAAATACAATTAAAAGAGAAGGAAGCTTAATTTCTCTAATTCCTAAAATGGAATAAATTGGAGAAAAATATATTCTAGTTTTGTTTTCATAATAGCAAGTAGCCATCAGTGTCACAAAGCATTGTATCACTATACATGTATTCCAACAACAAAGCTAATGTATCCATGAAGAAACCCCTTCTTTGCACTATTTTATAAATTCACCTGACTTTTTAAATCAGTAATTGTACAGCAACTAGCAAGAGCAAGTTATGCAATAAAGTAGAATTGTGGAGTTTTCTGCAACCTAAAGCAAAACATAAATACCTGGAGCAGATTTACTACTTTGCCATTTGCTGTGACAAGCCTGCACCTACAAAAAATTATTGCTAGGTACCTTCCTGATAAGTAGGAAGAATTTTCTGCTTGCTATTTAAATCCTCTGTAAGTAACTGGCCAAAACTGGCATTCCTGTTTCTGCAGAAGACATGGATGGTTTCTGGATTAACCTTCTCTGAACACATCACGTTTAGTAAGAGGAAGCAAGAAAAGCAGCAAAGCAGTTCCTATCCACAGGGATACCACAAGGAGGTGGTATGTACTGTGGCAGATCAGTTTGGATCTCTGGAAGACTTTTGGAGAATCACTGATGCGTGTTCTTGGAAAACACTGCTTGAAATCACCCCTAAAGCAGCAAAACACATGCAGATAAAAAACCCACACGTAGCTGTGCAGACAGTTCCCCCCCCCCCAGCTGATGTGGGTCTGTGCAAGCAAATTTATTTTGCATCTGACCCCATAGAGCTTGGGTGCTTCCAGCTTTTCACCTCCCTGCAGGAAGAGTGTGAGGGCAGCCTCTGCCTTCACTCTGGCCTGGAGCACTCGGTTTAGGGACCCAGTGGCCTAATGTAATTGCTACAACTGACTTGTAAAGCTGTTGCACAGTATTCCTTCAGGAATTAAAGAGACAGAAAGAACAAATCTGTTTATCTAGCCTGATAGCATCTATAGAATTCACCCAAAACCTGAGAAATTCTGCATCAAACCAAAATATACTGTTTCAGTTGCTGTTTATTTTAGGGGGATATACAGGTGCAATTTAGGGTTCCAACAACAAATAACCACCACATTTAAAGAAACATTGTTTCTTTAAATGGATTAAATGTATTAGCAAGGATATTATATAAAACATCTCTTGACTTTTACCTCCATCCCGATGAAAACCGCCATCCTATACGTATCCTAATACTAAAAAAAAATCTCTTGAAAGATTCAAGAAGATGAAAGACTGAATTAATAACTCTGCAAAGGTTTTTAATCAATTTATGTAATTCAAATTCAGGGTTTAATTTTATGGTAAATTTAAATTCTACCATAAAGAATGTTAAAAACTCTATACCTCTTTTTTTGCCTCATGCTTCTATCAGTAATAAAAATCTGTTTTTCATAACAAGTAATTATGAACAGATCATGTTCATTGAAAACATTCTATCTGTGGTGGAAAAAAAGTGTTGTTCACCAAAGAAAAAGAACCCCTCATCATATTTAGTAAAAAACACAAAGCAATCAAGGTCCTCAGATGACATTCCTGTACTTAGATTAGAGCTTCTTCATTAAGTTACAGCAATCTCCTGTGCTGCTGTAGCAGCAAAATCCAAATAACTAAATAACCGCACTTGGAGAATTCTTTTGCATAGATACATAAAAATGAAAGAACAGACAAAAAAATTCCTTTCATCCAGTCTGGTTGATACCAGCCAGTCTCAGAGCTAGATCAGGTACTGGAGCTGAGTGGCTGCAGCATCTGGCCTCCCACCAGGCAGCCTGGAACGCAGGGATGGTGCTCCATGCCACTAATGCAAGATCTTCAGCAATCAAATAAAGTCAGCAGGAGACCCATCAGATGGGCAGTTCATGGCAAAACCCCAGAAGGCTGCAAGAGTAGAAAGGCAGCAGGGGAGGAGAAAAACAAGAGATGCTGAAACCACAAACAACCAGAACAAACAGTGGCAACAGGGAAGTGCAGTTTAAGAAACAAACATAAAACTGAACCACACAACGCCTTTTTAGCAAGACAAAGCACAGAGAGCTTCAGGCAGGCTGAAAGGCAAGCAGGAGTTAGTGATGGATTTCAAACACTTGTTTCCAGAATAAAATTAGTTCAGCAAATAAAAACTATCATCTTCTGGAAGAAGACTTTTTTTTTAAACACCTATTTTATATTTGTCCTAATACTATCTGACAGAGATTGAAAATTCTGAAAATCATTCTAAGAAGAGAATGTGACAGAATGATAACTCAGCTGGTGAGCCAAACTAGCCTGTTCAGCAAAGAACCATTTGAGTTTATTAATAAGAAGCATCCAGAATAGAAGTGCGACTTCACAAAAACCTCTGTCTTAAGTAAGAAGTGTCCAATAATACCTCTTTCAAAGTAAAGGAGAGGTTGTCCTTGTTTTTTTTCTAATTAAGCTACAGGATGAGATGCCTCTTATTTGACCCTACAAAACAGCTTATAAACAGTCAGAATACTCTTCCAGGCTGATTGAACTATTTCCTATGGTCAGAGGTATTGATAGAGGGTATCAATTCCTAACTGTCTTTAAAGAGCTGGGTTACCATACCCATCAGGACATTCTCCATTCTCCTCATGGAGGCTATGAAGTCATAGAGGACAATGCTAAACTGGAGAATTCTACAGCATATGAATCACCTTAGCTGGGAAGAGAAATTCTAACTGCTGTGTCAAAAGCTGACATTAGAGCTGAGTCTGTCCTTAGCATGGAAACTGGAGACCTCAGGTGAATACAAACCACTAAGCCTCATGTTCACAGGTATCTTCTCTCTGGCTCACTGAATCATAAATTATTTTCTGCCTAAAATAACCAAGGTCAAGGAAACTCCTTGTATGTGAGAAGAGATTCTGAGCCGGTTCAGACCTCAAGTACTGTGGGCGAATTCTTTATCTGTGAACAAGTAAACACACAGAGAGACTTTTGTATCAGCAGCCCTTCAGCTCCCTGCTGTGAATGCAATAAACTGTTTCTTGCGTGGGGGAAGGGGCACAGGTCTGTTTGGTTTTTTTAAAATTTACCTCTATTCTTGAGGCAAGCCAGGTAGAGCATGAGAAGAAGGCACAGTGCTCTCTTTCTCCCTGTTCCCTTTCCATCTCCTCCATGAAGCACTGGAGAGATAGTGACTTCATTCCGTACACACATAAACAGCCAGGCCCACCCTCTTCTGCAAGAACTGAAGAAACAGAGGGACAGCCAAAACAAAGTGGAGCTGGTGCTGTCCTTTAACTTGAGACTTGGCATTTGCTCCCTCCCTCTCTGGACAGAGAAGTCTTTAGGATGGCAGATCTTTCAGATCTGGGACCTGAAAGACACGCTTCCCACGTGGCACAATTTCACCAGTATCTTCTCACCTTCCATGGAATGTTTACGTCTCTTTTGTAGGTTCTACTATTATTTGCAAGATAGGAAGGTTCAATAAGGAGGCCTCTAATCAGGTAAAATATTAAACCTGATCACATTGTTGCAAGTTCAGTGTGTTTGTTAATCAGAATTTAGTGTCTTTCCTCAAATCTCTTCTGGTACCTGTAAGAGAATAGGAATTGTTGAGAACACAGACTGAATATCACTTCTGCATATTCCAAGACAAGCAGTGCCCTGTGGGAATTCAAAGAGTGTTGCCACACAATCTGAGTGATGGTTCTTTGAGGAAGAATTACTAAAAAAATTCCCACATTTTGCAATTAGCCATGTTACAGTGACTGTTAAGCCTGATTCTTTCTGCATTTCTGCATATGCGTATGCAACACAGAGATTCCACTCTCTGCCTCAAAACAAAAATTACCTGTTAATACTGGTTACTCACTAACAAACAACCAAGATACATGATTAAAAGGAATTTCATTTTGGCATCAACTCTCTTTAAAAGGAAAAGGAGGGGTGGGAAAAGAAGAGACGGAGAGAGAGATGCTGTAAGTTCAGAAGCAAAACACTTATTATTCTGAAGCAGGAATGACATCCTTGCATTAACACAGCATGAAATCATGGTAGCAATTTTCATGCTGTATTATTTTGTTTTTGTCAGGTCACTGATTTTCAATTTCATCAATACTACATAAAACCAAGGAAGATAATATAATGAAAAGCATCCACTCAGAGTCCAACACCAAAGCAAGAACATGTTGCTTTTTCTGTGAATTTAAACCAACCAGTCGACACATAGAAAATATGTGTTGTTTTTCTCCCCAAATAACATAAATACACCAAACCCAGAGGTCACAAAAAAGACAATATACCAAAGTAAACCTGATACAATACTAACTGTATGTTACTACATTTGCAGGTTGATCTTTACCTTCCTCTAACAGGCAAAACAGACAAAGTATAAAGCAAAAAGCTATAGTAGGCTCTGTTTACCCTGATCAAAACCCATGTTCTTGAGCTTTTCCCAAGCACTATTCATTTAAAGTGAAATTACAGCTTAAATCATCCCAGATTTAGCTTACTGATTCTCATCACCCAGCTGTCCTTCTGTGTTTTGGTTATATTATTACACCTGATCTGAGGTCTCCTAAACCACAAGTTATGGCAAGATACAGAAATAAGAGTAAGACATATGCTATTTTCAAAGCAAGCCTGCCAAGCCCCCCCGCATGAGGATGTCACTCCAGGAAGAAAAACTCACAGAACGGCATTTGGGTAGCAGAAAAATCCCTAGAAATCCACCTCTCCATTTGGAAGCATTTATGAGGTACTTCGCCTAGAGAAGGGAGGAAGGGAGAACAAAAACCAAGGAGCTATCACATATAAAACATACAAATGGGCTTGGAGTTTGGCATGTTTACCATGAAGTATGTCAGTATCTGCTTCTCTAATTCACAGCTGCTCCACCAGGCTCTAAATCCCTGAGTACCTTATCTGAGCATCTTCACAAAGCCTCAACCCAAGAAACTTTCTGATGAAGGAGGCACCAAACTTTCAGTTTTCCTCTCAGGCGTACACCCATGCAAGATCAGAGATGATTTTCCAAGGAGATAGGTGCAACTTCTTTCTTCAGACGGGACTGGAAGCCCCTAAATGCTTTCCCCAGTGGAGGAAAAGGGCAGCAGGGAGATGGATGCACCCAGTCCTACTTCCTTTTTTGTCCAGTTGTATCCACTGCAGGCACAACCCTCACTGACCCCAAGTCCATGAAGAAAGCTACCTGGTGCTCTCGTTCCCCAGGACTCTTCTGAAGCACTGAAGACATCCAAGTATTTTGGCTGGAAGGGACATAATGCTCAGCCCTCTTCTGGATGGGCAAGGAATGAGCCATCCCATAGTTAAGAGAGCCTCCTGTGAGGGCAACAGTATCTCTGCATTCTTTGTAAGAAATGAAACATTAAGAATTGCTGTGATATCCTCCATTATCCTACAAATAATGGCAGACATGTTTCCCCTATTAAAATGCTGTGGGAGTATGATTTTTTTATAAAACTGGATCCTTCCCATCGCTATTTGAAAATAATTAGTCCTTCTTCAACACTGAATGATTAAAACATAACTAACACCACACTTCTTTCACATGATCAATGTTGGTACAATGAATAGTGCATGAATAAATAATGTCTAGGCACTTTTTCTAATTATTTCCTAATGTTCTGTTATTATATATTCATTTGATATTCACTGCAGTGCTAGTGATCACCATTTTTTAATTTGTTCCACAAAAATCATACAATTTGCCTTTGCTTTCTGCAAAAAAATTAAAAGAATGAAGTGCAGTCACCTGATTTTGTCAGGTGAGGTCCCAGGTGACTGGAAAAGGGGAAGTACTGTAACCATCTTTAAAAAAGAGTAGAAAGAAGGATGCTGGGAACTCCTGACCTGTCAGCCACACCTCTGTGCCTGGGAAGATCATGGAACAGATCCTCCTAGGAGCTCTAATAAGGCACATGGACAGCAGAGAGGTGATTCAGGACATCCTGCATGGTTTCACCATGGGCCAGTCCTGCTTAACCAACCCAGAGGCCTTCTATGATGGAGTGGCTTCATCAGTGGACAAGGGGAGAGCTACACACGTCAATTATCTGGATTTCTGTAAAAAAAACCCTAAAAAACAGCCACAAAAACACCCCACATCACTTGCAATGTATCTTTTTCCTAGTGTGTTAGTCCCTAGAAGGTAGTATTTTTCTAGCTTCTACAGTGTCCAAATTTTCCAGGTGGCATCAGATTTCTTATTATTTGCCTTTCTTTGCCTGTTTTCAGGCTGGGAAGTACGAAGAGAAAATCAGGTTAGATTGTTCATGGATTACAAACTTGTCTTTAAATAAAACATTCCAATAACAAATATTAGTAAGCCACACAAGAGGAAAAAAATTAAAAGCATCATGTAGAAACACATTCTTTAAAAGCAGGGCACCTGAATGTGATATAAGTAACAAATGTGATATCCAGAGGAGTGTGTACAGTACTTGTTTTGTTTGTTATTAGGCTTTGCTAGGCTTGATCATAACTCCCAGCACAAAATCTACTAAGACAGATCACTCAAGACAATACCACAGAGTATTTTCTTTAACACAAATAAAACATCCACCTTTTGTGGAAAAGCTCAAGAAAATACAAAATACGAAATGGAATGACTCCAGGCTTTGTTTTGTGTTGTTGTCCATATCTTCAAAATACCTTATCAAACAAAATAAAAAAAAGTGCTTGCATCCATATTTTATTGAAATTCTTTCAGAGAAGACTTACATGCATTATATTTTCAAGATGAGACACAGACTATTTTACTTGCAGCAGAGAGCAATATATTGGATGATAGCTGACATTTGACTCCCAGGGTTTTTCTTTTATGAATCAAAATTCATTTATGGATAGTAAAGTAGAAGAGTGTGGCTAAGAAATCAATAAAAATGTTCTGTATTCTAGTTATGGAACATAGAGATAACCTTAAATCAACATTAAAGATGCTGGCCTGTGTAAACATTGACAAAGCCAAAGGAATTATTTTAAATAATAGACTTCAACAAGCAGGTATCAACAAGCTCTGTTAGTGGAGATTGCTGCCATCGTTTATGATGGTTCTAATTTATTCAGCGTGTGAA
Source organism: Peucedramus taeniatus (assembly GCA_013400575.1). NCBI lineage: Eukaryota > Metazoa > Chordata > Aves > Passeriformes > Fringillidae > Peucedramus > Peucedramus taeniatus. Next base: position 62,950 of record WBNO01013580.1, read on the forward strand.
AATGATCAGCATGCAGATGATGGCCTAGTTTAGAAAAAAGAATAAAACTATATGACAATGTTCATCTTTCCTCCAACAGCTCTAAAATGAAAAAAAAATTCTCTTTTAAATATATAACATTTATTTACTGGCTCACCCCAGCTCCATGTCAGTTGCCAAAGACACTTTTGTTTTTATTTTCCTTATTGGCAATAAACACACTGAAATTGCTGAATTACTACTGAACACACACAGCCCATGCATTAATAAATGCATAAATCAGCAAATCCCATAAAATGAGTAGTACAAAGACCTCATATTTCCTGACTGTCCAAAATATGGCTGCTGCTGGAAAGTACTGTTTGTGTCCAAAGAACAAAACACCACAACAGCAGAGAGGGATGAGGATGTGAGCTGTCTGCTCTGTACATGCACAAATAAGCCCATCTCCACAGCCTGGAAAAAGAACTGACCCAAATGACCCAAGGAGAAGGGCAAAACAGAAGAAGGGGGTGAAATAGTTTTTACAAACAGGCCCAAGTGAAACAGAGAATCAATATCAACAAAAACCCTGGTAAAGAACAAGACACATTACAAACCTATTTTGTATCAAATACTAATTCTAGCAAGACATATTCTTCAGCTTTGGGTTTGAAACATTCTGTTTCTGAAAAACAGGAGCCTAAGCTAACTCTTAAGGCATTAAATAAAAGCAATAGCAAAAGAAAACCTATTTGTATTCTGGTTTACTTCAAGGAATTGATTTTTTTTAACTTTTGCCTGTTTGCACACCAACATGCAATTTTTCCCTGATTCAACAGGCTGCTTGAAATAGAGCTATTCTTGAGACCTCTCAGGTAGAGCTTTAGAACATCCACCTTATTTTCAGTTTATTCAAAAACAGTTCCATTCTATTACTCTAAATGATCACGTGTACTGCAAAGAAAGCCATCAGCAATACCTACAAGTATACAGTTCATGACTGCAGCATATATCTTATTTATTGAGTCTTCCAATAGTTGTTAGCACATAGTGCTAACAAGGCTCCAGAACCTACACTTCTGAGAATATATTTTAGTAAAAAAGCCATATCTATCTCTCAGATATATATAAAAAAGGACTTAAATATGTGATTTTAATGTACCCCAAAGACAAAAACTAGAATCAAAGAAAAAAGAAATCCAAAATGTCTTTTTATTTTAAGCACTAGACCTGATTCTTCTACATTTAACAATATTAGCAATATTGTATATTCAAAGTGTCAGGAAATCTTTGCCAGCAGGATCAACACAATGAGATAGAGGAATAAAACATGTCCAGGCGAAAGAAAGTGCTTTCTCTCCCCTTAGTCTGATGTTTTACTAAGAAATCAAAATATGCTTATTACTCTCTTTTGGGAAATGAATATCAATTTTACCTTTATTTTATGAATACTTACTTAGCTGAATACCTAGTGCTGCCAATCCACATTTTATGAATATGCATACACACACACAAAAGCTACATGGAAATTGTTTTCCTTATAACATAAAATAACTTTTTCTCTTGGTGAGCATTTATTATTTTGATCAGGGAGAAGAGATAAGCCCTGTCACCAACCCAAAATATATATCTGAATCTTGAGAAGTTTTTAAGACTATTTCCAAGCAATGGATTATTTTTTTCTTGTTTTCATATTGTACCTTTTGAGGCAGAAAAGGAGAGACTTTTTCCTTTTATTTTGTCCTTTATTATGCTCTTACCTATGTAATCTTTAGTGAATAGTAATAAATTTTATAAAGATAACCTAATTATTTTCAGGACAATAAGCAGCAAATAGCCTCAGTGACTGAGGATAAAAATGCTTACCTTTTCACCACCCCCATCATGTGATATTTTTATATCAGCTATTTTCCTTTGCAAGGGTGCAGGGAGAAGCATCAGAAGCATTTTCTGCTCACATAGGAGAGAATAACTCTATATGTGTTTCAGAAACCATTTCTGAGGATCTTTCAATTCCATTTATTTCAAATAGCATGGCCTCAAGAGTAATAAATATACAACTGCCTGGGGACAAAACAAAGTATTTAATCTTGATGCAAGAGGTTGCGCAGTTGTTAAACAAGAGAACCTCAGAATTTGTTTCTATTAGACAGAAGGAGAGAAGAATTTTATCCAGGATACTTTCTGCCAACCAAAAATTTAAGAAATGTAGGTAGATTTTAGCAATAAAGACATTAAATAAATGTATCATGCATGAGGATTTTTGTATGCTGACCTTAAAGCTGCCTCTTTAACTAAGCAGGAGGCAGATCAGACAGGGCAAATCAGCATATTTTGTAATGGAGCTGTATGTAGACACTAATGTTTTAATCTTTGTTGACTCTGGTTCAGAAAAACATGAACATTAGTACTTCCTTTACAAAAGTCTCATTATTAACCCATTGCAATGTATCACCACTATAAGCACCTACATATGCTCTTGCTTTGTTCAGCTCAAAAAAAAACATGCTGGCATTAAAATTGTTGCTTAGGCCTGCCTTATTTGTATTTATGTATTCAGGAATACCCTAAAGTGAGTTATTTTTTTTCAGTGGTATTACAGTGATTTAACCAAAACACATCCTTGTTTTTCATATAAAGTGAATTTTTTTTAGTTTTAAAAAGGAGGAAACAGTCTCATAAGACAAGAAAAACACCCACACTTTCACCTGAAAGGTGTCTTTAGAAGTGTCAGTGTTTTGTCTAGTCATCTCAGCATCTCAACCTGTGTCTCAATGAACTACTTATAAATTAACCACAGATAGCTAAGGCATTAAAGAAGGTTAAAATGCAATATTATTGTTTAGTTTGAATGAAGCAGTTCCAGTGTATAGAAATATTAATTTATCTATTTTGATGCACCTGAACAATGCACCTGTAGATTTTTACTCCAAGGGAAGCAGGTTTCAACCATGCTTTTCCTAATTCACTGCTTTAGCTGAAGGTAACCCACAATTTAGTACGGCAAGACAGTGTCCAAGCCTGCCAGAAAGGATGGTCAGTAAGATCCTGCACAACCCCACTGCTCAATCAGACATCCATGTGGCACCAAACTGGAAACCCAGGTTCTTTCTAAGAAAACAAAGATGACAGCAACTAATTCATTGGGAAAAATATGTATTGACGAAGCCTAAAAAATTTATTTCAAAGTGACAAAGTGGATCACAAAAAGATAAATTTAATTTTGGAGCTCTCTTTTTAGAAATAAATACCTTTTATTTTCCTTCGCAAGGATGTCTAATTGCAGGTTTTAGGCAAACAAAGCTAAAAATGATATCTGGGACTGATACTTTTACATGGTTTTTTATTTTTAACTGCAGATTATCTGCATTATTGCACATTAATTTGGGGTAGCCTCTGATACGGTCCAGTCAATCATTTTGAAGTAAACTAAATCTGTTTATAATTATCCCAAATTTCCTGTAGAATGTACCACAATATACTGCATTTTTCAGAGACTAAGGTGAATTATTCCAGCTCTGCTTTGAGAATTGTGATATCTTCCATGATATTAATTACAATATATATTTTTTTAATCACCTCAACATTTTAAAGCAAAAGGAATGGTGAAAAAGTAGAGAAGGAAATAAAGGAGTGGATAATTTATTTACCAAGCCTGAGACTCTTACTGAGTTACCTGAAAGGAAAAAAATGGATTAATGATGACACTCCTAAAATAAGGATTATCTTCAACGTGATGCTTTCATCTCAGCCATAAAACATGTTAAAAGACCTGAGATGAGACAACAGGGCAGCTAAATTCATTGAAAAGCAAATTATTGAATGGCATCAATGATGTAAGCTTACAGAATTCATGCAGGCTTACAGAATAGCAAATAACTGAGACCTGAAAGCTAAAAGTTCAGCTGGCAAAGATGAGAATAAAGCTTACCAGCCTCTCTCCTTAAAGAAGACAATGTAATCCACAATACCTGAATACCAAAATAAAGGTTCAGTACTCCTCACCTCTCACAGAGAGAGATTTTGTCTGAATGTTGCTATGCCCTGGCCTATGAGAAGAAAATCAAAGGTGTTCCTCCTTCACACACACTACAGTTCAAGTACCACGTTGGGATTTCATTGGTGGGAAGACTGCTTTTGTTCTAAATGTGCCCAAGTTGTAATTATTTGTGTCTTGTCCTAAACACACAAAAAAACCCCAATTTTTTATTTTGCATTAGCTAAACCAGCTTAAAAAAATAGTATTTGAAAGTGCAATTTTGGGGAAGTACTAGAACAAAATAAAATGTTTTCTTTTTTTTTTTAGAAAATACATATATATGTGTATATATATAAAAATCATATACATATACAGAAGAGAAAAAAAAATCATTAAGTTGGTCTCTTCTTGGACCAAAAAAAAAACAAGATAAAAAGAAGGTTCCAGGATGGATGATAAGGAACATTTAGACTAAGCGCAAATTGTAGACTGTGAAAGTAGCATGATTCAGTTAAAAAAACCCCATGCAGCCCAAGGTATTCCTCTTACAGGTGATATCACTGCTATTACCACAGTACCAGCTTCTGGTGCTAGTCCAAAAAAAAAAATGAGGAGAGGGATCTGCAGCAATTACACAGGTATGTGCAGACCCTCAAAGAAAATACAACCGCAGTACACTGCACAACTGGTAGAACATCATTCTGAATTGGTACAAACACAAATCCAGAATTATCCTCGGTTTTTCCAGGCACGGCAATCTCAGCATCATCTTCTTTTTGCAAAGATAATTTAAAATGCCCACCGAGCACTGAATTGCTAGAATAAATGTTGATATTGTGATAAATCTTCATCAGCAGAGAGATAAACTTTTATTGCATCTCCTATATTTTTAATGTAAGTAAAGCAAAAGGACATCTGGATAGAGGGATGCACGTGGACTTTAATTCCCCAAAGCTGTGCTGCAGCAGGACTGGCACAGCTCCAAAGTAAGAGATTTCTCACAGCTGCATAGAGACCATGCTGCATCACTGTGAGAGGGAAACACAAGGCACTATGTGTAAAATTCAACCACAGTTTGAGGGGTGATTTTGCCCTGTTATGTTAGATTGGTGATTGACATGTGGCTTAGTTCCAAACTAATCAGACTCCCACTTTGCCTGCCTGTTGGCCTCATCTAAAATCCACAGCAAACTGCGCAATTAAGCAGAGAAACCAGTGCTAGAAATGACCTCTAGCCTGGCCTTAATGGGGTGTGTCTTGCCAGGTTCTTTGTCTTGGCCTTCCTCACCCCCTCCCTGTACTTTGTCTCTGTATTCTTCCCAGGTCACCTATGCCAGCTTCAACTCTATTCATTATTTTCTTCTTTCCCTTCAGTTTTACCAGCCTGTCACTACTAAGCCATGTCAATGTCTCACATTCCTTGACCAATTCCTTGCTTCTGGGAATCACTAGCTCGTGCACTCCATGGAAGAATTTCTTAGAGATCTACCAGCTCTGTACCACTCCTCTGTCCCCGAGAGCAGTGTCCCAGGGAATCCCACTGACTGTAGGGCTGGAAGGCTGCACTCTTAAAGTTCAGAGGCCTAACACCCAACCCATATCCCTCAGGAATGCGACCACCACCAATGCCTGATCCCTGCAGCCCAGGCTGCCTCCAATCCTTGTGTTCCCAACTAACTCGCTCACACTGGTGACCAACAGACCTAGGACCGTCTCCCCTCTGGTAGGGCTCTCTCTTACCTAGCTCAAGAAGCTACCTTCCATGCTTTCCAAGAGTCTCCTGGCTTGCCTGAAGCTTGATGTGCATCTTCCAGCAGATGTCAAGGTGGCGGAAATCTCTCAGCAGGACAAGAGCCTGCAAGCACAATACTCCCTGCAGCTGGAGCAAGAGGGCTTGGTCAAATGCCTCCCTTTGTCAGGGGCCTGTAGTCAACCACAAGGTTCTCTGTTGCTGGGCTCTCTGATTCCTACCACAGGCTTTCGACCTCCTCATGGCTGTTCTTCATAGACAACTCGCCACACTCAATCTCTGTGCCCTCTGCTTCTCCTTCCTCCCCTGTCTCTTCTGAACTGCCTGCAGCCTTTTCAGTCACATTCCAGTCATGGAATTCAACTTACCAGATTTCGCTAATGGCCGCGAGGTTGTAGCTTTTCAGTAGCACTGTGTCTTTTAGTTTTTTTTTGTTTGCTGCCCATGCTGTGTGCATTGGTGTAAAAGCACCTCAGCTGGGCTGTTGTCTGTGTCACCTTCCTACAGGAGTATCCCTTAATTCCTCTGAGATAATCCCCTGGTGTTTTCCTGCTGGTTATTATCTCAGGAGTCTCCCTGGCTCATCTCCATAGGACCACGTGGTTGCTGGTTGTTTTGGATTTTTTTCTAGTAAACTTTTTTCTTATATCTTCTCATGTACATCTCTCCTCATTGGTGAAGGCTAGTGGTTAAAGCTAAAAGGGGAGGTAAATCATACTGCAGTGTCAGCCCCATAAATTGTCTTAAACCAATACACTCTCATCGTACAGCTTCCACGGACAAGCCTGATACTGCCCTGCTTCCTCTTCATATCTAGTTTAAAGCTGTGCCAATGAGACCCACTAGTTCCTGAGCCAAGTCTCCTCCCTCTACTGAGAAAAAGGCAGTCCCATCTGATACCACCATACCTGGTGCTGCATAGACCATTCCATAGTCAAACCCCCCAATTTTGTCTTTTTTCCTTTGAGAACTTTATGCACTCTCCCTGTTCTCTGAAGCAGTTTGACAAGACAGCACCCATCAGGCCTCTGTGAATGTCTCCTACTTCCAGAACATTCCCCCAGCATGGAACAGAGTACTACAAGCTTTGAGTATGTCGACTCACTTAACCCTGCTTGGCAGTGCATGACTCTGTTCCCCTCTGGATATGTTTGGAAAAACAGCATGCCAGAATCTCTGATTGCTTGAGTTGTGTCTGAGCACCCAGGCACAGCTCAGTGGCAGAGCTGAACTTCAAGGTGTTCTGTGCTGAGGCCAGGCAGAGGCATCTTGCTCCTGCTCTGTAGGGGACCTGCTTTGCTCTCCCCTGCTTGTCTGTCTCTCTCCTCTTACACTTTTCTCTGACATGACACTGAGTCAACTCACCTAGAAGTAGTGCCTTCCTTTACATTTCATGTGACCAATCAGAGCAAAAAAAAAAAAAAAAAAAGACTAATGAGGCACTGGAATGGATAATAAAAACAGAATTACTTGTCCTGCTTCAGATCTAAGGTCTAAGGCAGTTACTGATCTGGACACATTAAGACATTTCCCTATAGAAGGACTCTATAAATATCTCAGCGGGTGATTTCTAGCTGCCTTTGAAGTGTCAGGCACTTTACATTACCAGAGATTCCTCTGCATTAGGCAGACAGATGTGATATAACATATTAATCCCAAGAGGTAGATTGCTATATCCCCTCTTGGCACTCTCCTAAAACTCAATAGAAAGGAGTGAACTTAAAGCAAACTGCTTTGAAGATGTTTGTTGTCACTTCATCCATTTAGAGAGGAATAGTGTCAAAGCCAAATACTGTATTGCTGGAATGTGCAGGACAGCCTACAGCAATGCTCAGTGCTATTTCTGCCATTTGTTCTGCAACTGCAAGGGCTCTCTAAGTACAAATAGTGCAGTTTTGTGCCACGTTAGACCTTTGCAATTTTTTTTCAGGGAAGTTTAACGCCATACTCAGGATCAAGGTGCTGCTGGGTTAAGACACTGTGACAACCAAGGGTTGACTCCAGCCAGAGGAGTTTTCACTACAATCAAAGGATCTGTGGTCTTTTTGCCACAGAGAGTACAAGGTCTCCAAATAGGAGCCAGAGGAAGAAAAAAGACAAATGGCTACATGCTGACCCAAGCCTTCCTTGCTGTGGTTCCCCTACAATTCCCTTGCAGATCTGCTCTATACCAACTACCCAACACAGCAAGGTAGGAAGGGGAAAAGATCCCTTCTGCCCCCAACCACATTTACACCAACAAGCGCAAGCAAAGAACACATATACCCCAACAGAAATCTCCTGGAGCATGGTGCACATGATTCAGGGGTTTATTGACTATGATTATTTTTGAAAGAGATACATTTGGGTTTTGTGCTAAAATTGGAAACAAAATTCTGACAGGCTCTATATACTTGCAACTACTATACTCAAAGTGCACCTGTGTTTATGAGGCACAAATTATAGAAGCCTTTGTCTCTTTTTACCTTGAGATAGGAAAAGGCACTTAAGCCCTTATTCCCAAAGGTATTTCAGTCTTCTATAAGTCACTTAACTCCCACTGAACTTGGTACTTAATTGCCATAGAGAAGATAACATTTAGGTTTTATCTAGACAATTTCTGAAAATGCCTTCAACTCCCTGGAAATTAAAGGAACAAACATTAGTGGCATCTCTTAAAAATGGAGAATATTTGAGGAAGTCAGGAATAATCAGAAACAGCCAAGCCTAAAGCAAGTTTGGAGGAATCATGCCAGTTTAAGAAAACAATACCAGTTTAAGTAACACAGTGAAATGATAATGCTACACTAGAAAATGAAAATAAACAACAGTGAGCTCACATTATTTAAAATTTACTTTAGCTGTATATATTTTGATTATGACTATCCACACCAACATCAGCTCTAGTCTGGATTTCACCCGTTTATTTAAACTGAGATGGTTAAAAGCACATATAATTTTATTCTCTTTACAGAAACAAATAAAATTGCAAAAAACCAAAAACAAGTAGAGTTTGAAATTATCACAGAAAATTTCCAAAGACTTCTACAGATGTTTTTAGATGCCTTTATACTCTTACTCCATTTTATGAGTCACTTGTGATACTTTATCAGCTCTACTTTGCATTGTATTTATAAAAAAAGAAAAAAGTGTTTGCTTTATGTCATGGTGTTGGATGCATCTGTATCTCTTCACTTGCATGCAATTCAGCTCAGCACCTATGACCTTGTGTCCTTCTGTTTTCACAGAAATAATACAGTTCAATCCCAACCAGACAAAACATTCAGAATGCCTACAAAACCTGTGGTCCTCTCTCTCCTTTCTTCCTCCCCATCCTTCATTGAAAATTGTTTGTTATTTATACAAAACATTCTGCAATGTGTACCTGGGTGATAGGAAGAAAGGGGAAAACAAGCTCTAGCAACTACATGAAATGCATGTGCCAGTTAATTAGACATTTCCTACATCCTGCATTAAAATTATTTGGAAGGCAGTTAGGGAGCTAATTTTTTTAATTAAAAAAAAAAAAAAAAAAAAAACAACAAAACCAAATACAAACAAACAAAAAAACCCTACAAAAAACCCCAAACAGGATCCCACAAAACTCCCAAGCAAACAAACAAAAACAAGAAGAAAACCAACCAACCAAATAAAACCCAGAAAACCAAACAAACAAACAAACAAAAACCCTCCCCAAGCAAGCAAACAAACCAAATTTGTTCTGCCAAACAAAATATTCGCCAAATTTTCCTTTTGCAAACAATCACTATCACAAGAGGAGTCTGCTCTGTCACCAATTCACAGCTTTGTCCATGGCTAATTTTGGGGGTATTGTGGCTAAAACTGGCACTAATTCTATGTATAAAAATTTTATGTTGTTTTACAGAAAAAAGTAAAAGAAAACTTTGACTCCTTCATTTCTTATCTAACAGGTGTTCAAAAATGAGCAAGAACAACGCTACTCAGTCCCTCAGTTCACCACAAGAAAAAAACAAACAAACAAAAAACCAAACCAAACCAAACCAAAACCAAAAACAAAACAAAACAAAAACCACCAAAAAAAAAAAAAAACCAACTCCACTAGTTTCTTTAGGTTGAAACGTATTTCCCATCAGATTTGTCAAACATCCCTCAGACGAGACAAGAAGTCCTTGTGAATGGATCAGTAAGCTCATCCAAAATATTCAAATAACTTCTACAAATGTCAAGTTTTAGAAAACAAGAGCCTGTGCAGAATATGCCTATACCATTTCACTTTACAAAATATGCTTCAGATCACAATCCTCTGATACTGTTTTTATTAAAACCACAGCACTAGCAATCACTGCCAAGAAATGATGCTGAACTGAAAGCTCTAGCTGTATAAAGCAACACCTTCAGAGAGGAGGAATATTTATTATTAAAAAGTGCTACAAAACCCTGTGATGTAAAAAAGAAAGCTGTGTACCTTCTTAAAGAGAACTGCCATAATCCTGCTGAGGAACATTTGTGTGCGCAGCTGAACTACCCATGTAAGGCTGGCCAAATGTTTGATTAAATTCTCAGAGTAAGCTCTGGATCCCCACACAAAACTCTGGTAAACTGTTCTTAATGTTAACCAGGTGTCCAGAAACAGATGAGTACCCTTCTGAGGAGCCCTTTTAATATAACAGTTTAAAGTAAATAACCATTTTGAAGTACAATATAAAGAGAAAGTTTGGTTTGTTTTTTCCCTAAAGTAAAGTTATGTGTTACTAAAAAACTACATTAAATTAAGCAAATTGAGGCTGAGGGGTGTTGCAGTTGTATTGAAAAATTGACTATCATTACACTGATGGGAATGCACTTTCAAAAGAGATATATAATTTTATCCTGAGCTACAGAAATCAAAGTTTTGGTCTGTTTTTTTTTTCTTGGTTTTGTTTTTTTGCTTCATGTGTGGTTTGGGTGGGGGTGTTTTGTGTGGGTAGGGCTTTGGATTTTTGAAGACAGACCTAAAATTTTCATATGCCCTTTCAAATCTATATTCAAGGTGTTAGACTCACAGAAGAAACCAACCAATATGCAGGGTTACGTAGAACAAAATGTAACAGGCAAACTATTTTCCACAAACTTTTTGCACAAGTGCAAAAGGTTTTGGCTTTAATCCCAGCCATAGGTGCTGAGAGTTCAGAAGCTTCATGAATTTGAAGCACTGAGGAACAGGTTGACCAAGAAGCATTCAGTAACTCACCAACTTCACCCTGCCAAGGCAGGGCTGGCAGTGAGGAGGGCTGGCTGCAATGCCCTCAGTGCTCCCTTCCCAATCCTTATGAATCAGCTTTTGCCCCAGTAGGAGCAGCTCAAGCACAGTCCAGGGAGTTTCCCAATTTGCTCCAACCAGTCACAGTGACAACAGCTCCCTGTGCACCACCTCACCTTTCTGTAATCACTCCAGAATGTAATTGTGCCACGCATGTGTCTGCAAAAGCCTCCCTATGCATGTTTCCGTCTTCTTAATTATGAAAGACCTCCTAATTGTTTTTCCTCATTTGGTCAACTCAAAAAGAAAATTACCTAGAAATATGGCTCCAAGTGCTTTCTTTAAATTTCACTTTTAATATCCAAAAGAATCTTTCCACATCTTTAACCATCCAGCCAGAATAAATATGGCTTCCAGTTCTAAGCAAGGAGCTTTTTTCTTGCTCACTAGCTTGCTTATGACTATGGAATTTAATTAACATTTCTGTGGTACTTTTTCTGCCACATAGCAACTTCTTTCTTCAACTTTGCTTTTCAAAAATACTATATAATAAATCACAAGGGAAAAATCTTTATTTTTAATTTTTCCATTTATGTATTTAATGAACATTATTGAATTTTTGCCAAGAATTTATTGGAAACTTAGAATAAATATCTGTGAACTACTAATTCATTTCTGTCTGTGAGGATAAAGTGTTCTGCTGACACCAGAATTTTAATAAAAATTAGCTCTTTTATTAGAAATCCGCTCTTCATTTTCAGTAACATTATAAAAGGTTGAGTTTTAAACTAAGCTAAAAATCAAAAGCTGTTTGCCTTTTTTTTTTTTTTTTTTAATTGAAACTTTTCCATCCTTTGAATATAACAAGTTTTGAGGAAACCTTCAAAAACACAGACTGCAGAATGTCATGCCAGGCCTACTACTAATTAGTGCTCTGCACTGGATTTGGAGTTTTCAGCAATGAAGACCAGCCTGGCCTCTTGAACTGCCTTAGTTATGCCTGCAGTTCTCTCTCTGAAACACACATTGTGCAGATGAATCTGCTGCATTTTGATGCACAGCTCCTTAGATCTTTTTGATGCCTTGCTACTGGGAGGTCTAACTTCCCAGCTGACCCGTGATAGGTGCGTGGTCCCATTTCTCCATTTCATCAAAGTTTCAATTGTCTCTTGGTACCATTTGTTCTCAGTTATTAACCCACCTCTCTGACAGAGCTGTTCATGTTCTGTTTGAGGATAGGCATTTTTCAGCTTTAATGCCCTAAATGTTAGAAAAAAGTGAAATACTGGCACAAACAGCAGAACTGTTACTATACTCACCTCCAAATTTCTCTGTCATATGTCCATTAAACAGTAATTGTCAGGAAGCTGGCAGGGGTATCTTGAGTGATAAAATGAGATCTACTTTATCAGTAGATAAACTGATAACGTTTATCTTCTTACCTCTTTAAGGTAAGAAGGCATGGTAATGATTGTTTAATTATGAAACACAACTAGACTTCTTTAGAAAAAAATGTGAAGCTGCTTCTTTGTGAAGAAGCTCTGTTATCCTCAGTGTATTTCATCAGTAGAGCGAAATAGAATTCAGTATTTAGCTGCATTATTTCTTACTTGCTGATACTTTGACAGGATCAGGTCCATTCAAATAGAGCTTTTAGTGCACAATCCTTTATGTCTGTGTGTAAACTACCATAGTTATCTGAAGTTTTCACACTTATAATGTATCTAAAGCATAAATTATAAATCAAAGCATTCAACATTTAGTAGGTTTCAAATTATGAATGCTCTTGATCATATTTCATCTTACAGCTCCTTTGACAAACTATATGACAAAAGATTTTTTTTAGAAGCCTAATCTTTACTAAATAATTGGCTATGTAATTGTTATGTTTTCACATTTATGAAAAGGAACTCTGTATTTTCATTCTGAGTTCTTTCTAGGCTAAGGAAACCACAAAACCAAAATAAAAATTGAAACCACACTTTACTGCCTGTGAAGGGGTCTTTCCCACAATATCCAGAGACTCATCACAGGCAAAAGCTAAATATGTTGACATAAGAATAAAATTATTATTTAGTTACTTGGCATACATGTAGTCCCATATCAGATGCACTTTAAATGGAAATTACAGCTTGGCAAGTACCAGTGCAATATTATTTTCATATACAGCCCTGACTAGTGTTTTAAGAAGTAAAATTTTAAAAAATAAAGTAAGTTTATTTTTGGCCATCACAAATTTTTGATTCAAGATGTGACTATTGACTGTGTCTAGGCTGTAGGCCAAATGTATGAGTTGAAAATAAATCTTGATATTAAAGAATATAAATGACAGTGTTTGGTGGAAGTCTGTGCATGTACACATACCTTTTTGCTTTAAATTGGGCTAGATGTTTTCTTGCCTCAGGAGTGTTCTGCACATCCCTGCAGTTCTTCACATCATCCCAGGCTAAGGATTGGCACCCAGTGTGAACTGCTATCCTCTCTTCTGAAACCAGAAAGAATAAGAATTGTGGCATATTGCTGTCACAAAGCACCCCTGGTTTCATTAGCAGCAGCAACACAATGAGCAAGATGGCTAGTGAGAAACATGCTCATCACATGTAGAGCACAGACTGTGCCATTCATGTCGCGGCTGTTCTTCCCTATCAACCTACCAGAATTAACTTCAGCTTTCTTCATCTCTGCTTTAAGATAAATAGTAACTATTTCCCAAGAAACCTCATCTTCTTTTCTGGTCTGCTTTTCTACAATTAGGTGGTTTTTTTGTGTGTGTGTGGTTCTTTTTTTTTTTGGTTTTGTTTTTTGTTTTGTTTGGTTTTTTGTGGTTTTTTTTTTTTTTTTTTTTGGTTTTTTTTTTTTTTTTTTTTGTTTTTGTTTTTTTTTTGTTTTGGTTTTGGTGACGGGGTGATACTTTGACCAAGGTAGTTCCTATTTCCTGCAGTCTGAGAGAGCAAGCTTATTTTTACGCCATTATCAGCTGTGCAAATCTGAGACATGATTCACTGTTTACTGAAGTAAGTGGACAGCCTACCATTAATCTCAACAGATGAAAAACCTGACCTTTTACATGCAAGTTTTTACTCCCAAAGACAAGGCAGGAATGGCTAGAAAAGCACAACCCAAAGATATAAAGACCTAGTTTGGGCCATTTTTTCATTCATGTCTTCTTTTTTCCTCTCTGTAGTGTCCTGATACCTTTCTGGATTTGTGGGCAATTCTTTGATTTGACGACAAAAACCTTTTAGTATTTCTGGAGGAGACAGATATGCACAAATCACATCTACTTTTTACTGAAGTTGTCCTGAAGGATGACCATCAAAAACAGTACGGCAGATCATAACACTTTTATTTTAACAATGCTTTTTTTTACTTTTACTCGTCCAAATTAATTGATACCTACCTACCAAAGGGCATTTGATATTCTGGTTTCTCCTTGTTGATCACTGGAAAATTCCATAAACATGGCTTTGTAATTACATAAAGTAGCAGGCCTTTGCCTATGTTAAATTGATTGACTTCTAGTGGCACAGGTTGTAGCACTTACTAAAAACTAAGTACTCCACAACCTTTTAAATTAAATTATTAAAGTGTATGTATCTATGGGATTGTGTATAGGGTACTGGTAAAGTGCAGACCACTGTATCAAGTAGAAAAAACCCAGATAATTTGCACATAAAATTTAAGAGTAGTTCAGCATTCTACAGGTTACCAGATTATTTGTATCAAGTTTTGTCAATTTAGCAATGCTTATTTCTTCTTTGATCAAACCCAAGATTCTAAAGATCTTTCAAAAAGAGATTGAAAATAAAATTTGAAACAAATTTGCTGTTCTGATGACATCATTCAGGCAGACAGACTATTCAGCTCCCTAAATGGGGTTGCAAGCAAACTTTGCAAATGTATGCACTTCGATGCACAACTATTTACCTATATTCACCAAGAATCTGAAATTACTCTAAAGTGAATTCTTTTCAAGACTGATAACCTCTCAAGTGCTAGTATAATTAACTGATCATCAGACCTGTCTGAAGCACCACATTACTTAGACCGACACAATCTGCAAACAACCAATCTTTCAAACAATTTACAGTATTTTAAATAGCTAAGATTCACTTTAAGCATTAAGGAATGTTGTGCTTTAAGTGGTAATATTTAAACACAGAGAAAAAAAAAAATCAAACAACCCTCTAGAAAAATACTGAATTTAAGTGAAATGCCACAAACTGACTATTAATAGTCTTTACTTTCCCCTCCACGACATCTTTTAGATTTGGATGCCATTGTTTCTGACAATGAAACAATGCATAACAAGTGCAGTTAGGGCAAATTTACAGAAGTTTATGCAAGTAAGGAACTGAACAATTAAAATTGTGGGAAGTGGGTGCTTTATTTGTAATTTTCTACAACAAGACCCTGGGAATACATGAGACTAATGATTCAATAATCACTAAGATCTTAGAAGTATGGAGCCTTTAAAAAAACAGACTCGTATTGAAACATCACAGTTTTAAACAGAATAACACTGTATTGTGGATTCTCTTTTCAGACAGAGTACTCTGCCAGTACTTTGTGAACTTCAGGAGGTACTGGGAGCAACATGGTGTTTTTAATTTCCCTGAACACTTTTCATGTACCCCTTATATGGCATTTGAATGTTACTTCCATGTTACCTTAGACAGATCCTAAAATGCATTAAACTAGAATAAAATAAAAGTTATCCATTCTGATGTTTCAACTATAGCCCAGCTGATTCCTTGTAGATGTGCTGGGAATGTGTCCAACGATTCCTGAACCTCTTGAACTCCATTTCAGTCCATTTTCTTTTTTTCCTCCAAAATTCCTCCTTGGTCTAAGACCCCCAGAAGCTGCAGCACTCAGAAAACCTCCCTGTTCTGAGTAGTCTCACTCTTTGGTGGTGTGGAGTACCAGCCTGGAAATGAAATCATACTAGTACCAACAAGGGAGTTTCCTTTGATGACTCAAATCAATATGTTCTAGCACTTAGGGGTGGAAAAAATTAACCATAGATAACTTTCATAGATTTGGAAAAGTAAAACAACAAAACACCAAACAAGTAAGAATGTTCCCTTTCTTCCCACACAGGTTTTTGCTGCTACCTCCCATAGAAAGCTACTTGTGTTACACTTTCAATGTACTCTATTGAGACGGGCACCAAGGAAATCTATTCTTTCAGCAAAGTTAAGACAAGACACGAGAAGTTAAATGTTGTTCATTAAGGAATTGGTACTGACTGTAATTTTCAAGCTTAGGGTTGTGGTTTCTAAATATATTTTTTTCTTATATTTATGCTAGAAAGAATGCTGCTCTTCATCCATAATGGAAATACACACCTTTTAAATCTCAGATGATGCCAGCACAGGATACAGACACATACTTAGTACAAGATGCTGTGTCTAACTATCATGCTTTCTTTAATTTCATGTACCAAACTGATGGTGAAAGAGTTCAGATTTTTAATTTATCAGCTGGTCAATGAAATGAAAAGTGAGATCAAACATGCTGAAGTGTTGCCTATCACTATAATGAAAGTGTTTAATTTGACAAACTGTCATTTGCATGGTTTGAAACTAAAATATTGCTCATATTTCATTTGCAGGAGGAGAGAGACATATCAGCATTATTAATAGAAATAGTTGCTATGAGAGATTGAGAAAACAACTGAAGTGTGTGTGTGGGAGGGGACAGGAAAAGTTCTGCAGCAGCAGGACAACGTACTGCTCCACAGCACCCCATCTTGGAGGCTCTAGTCCAGCCCAGAGCTATTTCAGTCACTGGCACACTGGAAGCAGTACCACACAGCCCACCCCTGGAGCCCCAGTCTAGCCTCAGAGCAGCTGGATGACCAGAAGGTCCATCTGGGGAAGGGGATGGCCACAGGAGGCCAGAGCTGATAAAAACCATTACCCTGAGGCACACATAGTCACATCCCTCTTGTTCTGGGTTTTTGTGGCAGCTGAGATTGTGCTAGGATCCAAGAGGCAGTAACTATATCTTGCTTTTCTTTCTTCTCTTTTTTCTTTTCTTCTCTTTTCTTTTCTTTTTTTTTTCTTTTCTCTTTTCTTTTTTCTTTCCTTTTCCTCTTTTCTTTTTTTCTTTTCTTTTTCTTTTCTTTCTCTTTTTTTCTCTTTCTTTCCTTCTTTCCTTCTTTCTTTCCTTCTTTTTCTTATTTTCTTTTCCTATTTTTTTCTTCTTGAAGTATGGTAATCTAAAATTGCATGGGTAGAATTTGCTAAGCTGATGCTCAGTGAAATGGTTAAGGTTGACTGAATGCTTTGTCTTAAGCCTTCCAAATTTCTGATCTGCTAAAGCTTGCCATTAAAGTTTGGGTTTTAACCTCCTGTTCAAAAAAGCTGTTACATTTTTCCTGTGTGCCTATTTCAAGGAAAAGTAGTACCTCAAGCCTGTATTAAATAAAGTTGTTGAGCAAGAACTGGGGCTCCACAGTTGGTAATGGACAAAGTGATGCCAAACAACTCATCCAACAAAGCAGACATTTTGATTTTCCACAATTTTGAGATTTTAAGTCCTTCTGCTCTTACATCTAGAGGGATGATGTCGTTGTGCCAACTCAGAGGAAACCAGCACAAGCTAGCACTGGAATAATCTCTTCCCCCAACTCCAAATATATACCGTATATGCCTGCACACTGCAAGCAGCATATTGTAGCATGCATGTGCTACAAGCCAGTGTGATACATTTCCTGTAATCTCCAGGTCTTTCTGAATATTTATTTTGTTTGCATATGAGTATGCAAACTCATATGCAAACATAAAAGAAGTTTCAGATGCTCTGACTCCACTGTCTAAATACAACTCAGTAACAATTGTGAAATGCAGGTTTATCCTCTGAATATAGATCTAACTTCAACACAGTAATTGAAACTGAAAATATTTATACACAGATGTCAACCAGGTAGAAAATACGAAATGCATTGTTTCACATCTCTGAAACCAGGCCTTTACACATTTGAAGGTGATCTATGTAATTAGCCCTCAAATATTTTAACACAGATAAGATAAAGATTATGGGACCAGACTGAAGAGAGAAGGGTTAATTATTGCTTTTCCTGAGAAACCCAGGGTTAATTGCTCCACAAATCTGAAATATTAATCTGACCATTCACAGTCATTTTTTAATTGGAGACTTAGACTGAGTTTCTGTAATATTGTATCTACACAAGTGAAAGCAAAATCCAGCTTCATATCTTACCTCAGGATAAAGCCGGCAAAATCTTCAAATTATTTTTGCATTATACAGCTGGAGCAATATATGAATTTTTATACCTTTCATTAGAATTTAGCAAACACAAAACTACTATCTGGATACTGAAGAAGGAGTTCTCCTTTATTTTCTTAATCCCAAGGATTCAGCGGGAGAAAAAACTCCAAACCTTTCACATTTTCTTTACTCTTGCTGCCTTCAAATGTGGCCAAATTGCTGAACAAGACACATTCACAGATGGAAAACAGTAGAACACTCTTCCAGTCATTTGGGTGTACAGAAGGCCCAAATTCAAATGCCAAGATTTCAACATTAGAGCATTAGAAATGGATTAACTACCCAATAGGAAGGCTTGAGTCATTACAAAAATAGATGGAAATCTAAGCAGCAACTAAGACACCAGTTATATTTTATCACTAGCATAGTTCCATGTTAAAATAGCCTGTGGGGTGGAATCATTTCTCATGGATCATGAATCAGCTGCTTTTCCACAGTTTGCAGCGTTCAGCTTGGTACTACAACCAAGACTAATGGTATGTACTCAGTAATTGAAGCAGATCTACATTGCCTTTTGTAATTGGACTGATCTCTATTCTAGTTGCTTTGGGAACTAACCAGATCATCACAAAAAACTGATTAAAAAATTTATCAGAGTGACATTATAGAGTTCCTGCTTAGTACACTGAAGTACTGAAGGTCTAATCCTGCAGTGCTTATTCCCGTGAGCAATACTTAATGAAATGCCCATTCCTGCTCACCTAAAAGGAATAATTCATGAGCAAAGATTTCTCATTTAAGCATTTACAAGAAGAGGTCTTCTTTGACCTTTCAATTATGTTATCATATATACTTAGAAGTCATGGTATTAACAGCCATACTTTATGGCTTTATATTTACATATTCTAAGTGCTTTAAAAGTTACAAATTGATATGGTGGTAATCATTTTCCTCACTTATTTCACTAGCACTTGAACAGTAATTTCAGAGAACTTTCACTTCTAGCATTAAGTTCGGTTTCTATGGAATACATGCTGACCTTAGCAGTACTACTAGTGTTCGGGATTAAATAATGACTAGAAGGTGAT
This sequence comes from Peucedramus taeniatus, assembly GCA_013400575.1. NCBI lineage: Eukaryota > Metazoa > Chordata > Aves > Passeriformes > Fringillidae > Peucedramus > Peucedramus taeniatus. The sequence goes on from WBNO01013580.1 coordinate 82,167, forward strand.
TTCTGTTAAAGTCAAATGAACAAAAGTAGGATGAGCCTCCAAATCAAACCATAATCCTGACTGCCTCATATAGGTAAAATTAGATTTTTTCTGTAATGAACACTATTTATGTCACTCCTGTACTCTTAAATATTTCAGTTATCTGCACTGATAGAAAAGAGCAAACCTTCATTGATCTAAAACATTATTCTATAGCATACAAGAATGATTTAGGATTTGGCAGGCATACACTGGATATTAGGTTTTTCAGGGACCATGGAATAGCCAGAATGAACATCCAGCATCACATGAGCATTCTGATCCAACACACAGTTGTGGAGGAAGAGAAGTGTCACTTAAAAGGCCACGGTTTGGACATTATGTCTTTCAGATATTAAAAATAATTTTAGAAAGCAATTTTTATTCAAAGAGAGTGAGCAAAATCTGAATACAAGTAATGTGTGACTCCAGGCAATAAGATGAGAGGATCATTGCTGTACCTTTCCCTGGAGCTGATGTCCATCCCCGGTAGAAGTATCACATATGCCAGGGGCAATGTGAGTGGTCCATAATACCATCCATAACGCCCTCTTCTTCTTTCATACTGTTTGTAATTAAAGGAATGAATTGCCTTTCTTGCCTATTTTGTCTACCTGTTTGCAGTTTAATTTCACTCTTCTATTAATTTGAAGCCTTACAAGCTATATAATTCCACAAATCCAATCACACCATCAGCTCCAATTTCAGTCCACAGCAGCGAATTATTGAACTGTGAAAAGAAAGAGCCAGAGATCTGTTTCTGAACCTAAGACCTGCACAGCCTTGTTTACTAATTTAATTTGATGACAAAGTTGGTAATTCCATTTCTTTCCAAATATTTGAATGTTACATTTTTCTAGTACATATCTGCTCATTTGATCTAATGGTTGTCCTTTCAAAAATGTCACAGAAAGCCATTAGCACAGCTTCACAAGTGTTAAATGGTTGGACATAAATGCTGATTGCTGAGAACAATATCCTTTGCCCACAGCACAGTGATGTAAAGGTTGGATAATTTTATTACCTTTAATAGCATTTGCAGCTATGCAAGCTAAGCCAATGATATGGGTAATCAAATCTCTGACTTACAGGGTGACCACCTGTGGCTATTAGGGAAGGAATCCCCATTATTTTTGGCCCAGGCACAATGCCACATAACCAATGGTCTGCCATTTCAGAGGGGGCAAAGGGATGGGAAGAAGGATGAGAAAATTTCTTTGGATGGCAACCAAATTTAGTTTTCATCAGAATTCCTCATTTATCATTTACAGGGAATCCTAAACATGATGATGTTTAAGCACCTCTGCACCCTCCAGATTGCATATCTACTGCTTTGGCGGGTCTCAGATCTGTCTGTGAGAGTCAGATGCGCAGTGCTGCCAAAACAGGCTCACCCCCATGGCAGTCACCTGTACTTCCCTCTGCCCTGCTGTGGAGCTGCACATGTTTGGAAGAACAGAACTTTCAACTGCAAGAGTCAGTCCCAGTGCCACTGCTGAGTGTCATCTTCCACAAATGAGGGTGGAAGAGCTTCAAGGCAAGTAGTCTGCTCACTTATTAAGATCACCTCATTTCCTTAATTGTAGACTAATTGTGCAGGCTGACCACAATTTAATTTGGTACAAAGAGAGAATAGTGACCTCAAAACTAGTGAGGTAAAGCTGGGGTTGTAGATATTTTCCAACTTACACAGAAATTCCTTAGCCTATTGTGTTTTTTTCAGTCTCACCTTTTCAGACTTAAGCTTGTCCCTCAACATGGCATGGTGCAGAAAATACATGTTGCACTTTTGAGTACTTGAAATAAGCTGTCAAGTTGAAATTTCAGAGTGATTTTAATCCTCTCTTTTGAAACTGTGCAAATTCACTGCAAATTATATAGTGAATATATTAAAAGAATGAATACAAAATATTTAGTCCCAAACTGCTATATATTTGAGTTAAGATTTATTCCATGGCAGCTACCATGGCTACTAAATCCTGATCTTCGGATCCAGAGATCTGCTAAATCAGATAAACAACAAAATATTGTTCAAAGAGGTAGTTGATAAATCAGAAATATCTCCTATGTGAAATTAGGAAACATGAAAGTAACTTTTTTTTTTTTTTAATGATGCACTCACTTTCAAGAATACTGCATTGCAGAAAGCATTTAGCTTGTCATGTTATTCTATTATTTTATTTTACACTTCATTCGTTTCTATTACATAGTCTTGCACTTTATCATTAGGGTGTTCTGTTGTTGCAAACAGACACATTGAATTCTGATCCAGTTATTCCAGAAGAAGTTTTTTGTCAGCCTTTAAACTGAAACAAATGGATGAGTGTGATGCTCAACAGTTTTAATAATGTGTTGACTCTTGGGTATTCATGGCTTTTAGATGCCTAAAAATAATAATGTTTTTGTATCAAAAATGAATACTGATTAATGAACTGATTTTTTTTTTGAACAGCAGTTGAACCAGTAGCTATACTTGTCATAAAACTTGTTATAAATCACATAATGTATATACCAAGCAAATTGAATTTTTCCACTGCAAAATGCCTCCATATCATAAGCATATATCCATTGTTCTCCTTAACAATGGAGGACAAATACACAAATACTACAAGAACAACTATCCTCCCTGACCTATGCTTAACAAATTTATGTGTGAATAATTATCAGAAAAACTTCAGCAATATTGTGACCATATGTGAAAGTAACTAGCTTCTGTGTAAACCAGTATCCTATACACATAAGAATTCCTTTATCTGCAGGTGCTAGATACAATCTACAATTTTTCTGGAGTTGAAAATATACTCATTACTAATTATTTACAATTTATTTTTCCAGCAAAATAGAGACTGAACTATCATTAATGTAATATACCAACCTTTGATAAGCCACAAAGACCCTAAGAATATTCAAATTTGACTAGACAACCAACTTGAGATGGAAAAAAATATATAACAATTAATCCATTCAGGTGAAGAAAGAAGCAATGAAAGGAAAATAACTTCAATATGCTCAACATCAAGGGGAAACATGAAGGGTGGTATATTTAATACAAACATATTAGTAAATATTATCACACTCCTGTAGAAATTTTAAACATGCTGTGAGCACTTTAATAAATTGAAACTTAAACCCATACTCCGTTACTTTTTTTACATTCATCAAACCAAATCACTCCTCTGGAGTTTGAAATGGGATTCGCAGAGCAGGGCCAAATAGCCCAGTGCTTCTACTAATCCACCTGCTGCCTCCTGAGTCACCTGAAAAGCTCACCCAAAAACCTTCTCCCCCTGTCAGCTCCAGCCTGAATATTTTGAAGAGTTTATTTTTTCCACTTGTTCTTAAAATGAAAGGAACTAGAGAATCACTTTTTTTTTCGGTTGGTTGGTTGAGTTTTTTTTAAAGCATTACCCTTTTAACACTCCATTTTATGTATTAACCATAACGCTAAGGTCTATTGCCCTCCTTCCCATGATACTCAAAACCAATAAAGGTGACAGAATCTGGATGTACCTCGTTTCTTTAATTTCTCTCCACAAAATGTACCTGTTTCATCATACTTAAAGGATCCAGAAATAGTGGATATAATAAATATCCTGCACATAAATATTGGAAGGGGTGGGGTGGGGTACTTAGGGGCTTCTAGGAAACCTCTAATTTCATATTATACTAAAACATCCCCAAGCACGAAAGTTTATCTTCTCACTGCATTTCACAAAAATTTCCCTTAATTGCACAAATCATGAGTTTCTACATTTTCTCTCAAAGCTCTTTGTGGAACTCCTTTGATTTAGAGTACTTTAGGTTGCCTATTACTTGAACAATAAATTCCTCCAATAACATGTAAAATACAGGCAATTCTGTCAATCTGAAGTATTTTTCCTAATCTTTTAGATAGAAGAAAACGATGTTATTTTAGATAAAAAAACCCAAATACACCAATCTGAACAGCAACAATCCAATCTTGCAGCAATTCAGTTAGTTTATTTCTGCACTTCTCTGAGTAATCTTTGAGTATTTTGACAAAAAAAGTAACTTGATTTTTTTAACTCACCAGATTAACCAAAGAAGGGTTTCTTATCATAGAAGTCGTTCTCATGCAGCACGTAAGACAGGATATTCCTTAAATCTAGAAGTAGGACAAACCAGCTCTTCCTAATGATCTGTTTGTGAATTAAATTGACTGTTTTTCTAGCCTGTCTGGTAGCAGTCAGGAGAACAATTTATGGATCCAAAAAAGACCATATCAGTTTAACATGTCTCCGTTTTGTAGAAACACACCCAAAGTTTATTTTCAGGTAGGCAAAACAACAGACAACAAAATAAAAAGGGCATTTAAATCTTCATAATGTAATTATTCTCATTAATTTACATATATTGACAACACAAAGTATGATTTTATTAGAAAGCTGTAATTGGAATCAACCACCAAAATCCTTTAAAAACTTGCCTTGCTGTTCTTCAATCTCTATTTTCTCTCTGCTTGTAAATATTTAATGGCTTTCATTTTTGCAAATGAATAGAATTGCATTTGGCTTATAAGAAAATAGTTTTGTAACCCTATTACAGAGTGTGCAATCTCAGCACTTGCCACAAGTGTAAATCTTCTCCAGAATATTAACATATTCAAGAAAAAATAGTTTTCATTTCAGAATCAACAGAATTTAAAAAAAAACACTTATTTGGTAATTGAAACTTTTGGAAAAGTTGCATCTTTCAGATTAAGAAATCCTAAAGAGCTTTTAACATTTTCCATCATAGAAGAGTGGAATATTCAGAGGTTTCTAAGCAAAAAACCAAACCAGAAATTATAATGCTACTTCTTATGTTGTTAGACTTTGTATGTTGTTTAAAAACTGGTTGTTGAAGTTTTTAAAAAACTTTTTAGCACATTTTAACTACCAAGTATAGGAAGTCTTGTAGCACAAAATCCTCATCATTCCTACACAAATCAAACAAAGGAGTGATTCTTACATGGGATTACTATTGGATCTCTTGAAATGTAAACACACCATATAAAACAGAACATTTTCTACAGGTGCACAACTAAAAAGTCCTCAACACTTTTTCTAAATTCCAGTTAATTTTATCAAGTGTTTCTATTATAACTATAAAACATGGAACTTTTTCCTCCTTCTTTGATGTTAAAACTCAAAAACAAATACTAAGAAACTTTCAGAAGCTCTACACAGACATAAAATTCCAAATTACAAAAAAACTCTCTGAAAGAAAACTCTTTTCATGTTGTTTTTTGAATAGGCAGAATTATAAACTTGTGGCTGATCTGGTCAAGTGTGACCTTCCTCTTTAATTTCACTGAGACTCCATCTAAACAGTTTTATTAGTGTGAGCCTCAGTCATGAGGCAGAAGCTCACAGTTAAGAATCAGGAGTGGGAAAAGCCTAATGCAGGATGCCTTCTCTGCTAGTATGAGGAAAGAAAGAGTGGAACCTCTGGCGCTCTTGGTGTAATCTAGGATGGAGGGGGAAAAATAAACAAAACAAAACAAAACATGGCCAGCTGAAGGTTTACAGGAAAGAAGGTCACCAGCCAGCACAGCCTGGGATGAGACTCCAACGCCTGCAGTTTCATAATATGCCTCACAAGAAAGGAATGAGGAAGCTGTGCAAGAAGAGCAGATGAGAAAAACTACCAATACAAACATAACGCAGAGCAGAGAGGCCATGTGTTCTAGGAGCAAAGTTGCAGAAGCTTGAAGAGAACTGTTGTATAAACAGTCTTTAAAGAATGCAAGGGTAACCTCACCAAAACGCTTGTTAAATGACGTGGTTAGAAGATAAAGCAGAGTCTCATTATAATAAAATGTATCAGCAGAATAAAAAAGCTTCTAAAATTAACAGGCAACACTGAATAATCCTCAGCCATGCTGTCATTAATAAGTGAAAAATTTAGCCAGTAAAAAAATGCATTGGTAAAATTTAATAAATTTAGTAAAATTGAATTCTGTAATTAAAGTTATAAATGTAATTGAAAAATGTTAATATACCAAACCTTGTTTCAACATAGATAACAACGTTATTTTAGAATTGTCATGCAGGTGCAATTTATTTTGCCATACAGGAGAACATGGACCTGTAGTCTAAGGCAAGTATTAATTTAATTTTCTTTCCTTTCTATCAAGGAATAAATTCTGGATTATTTATATTAGCTAAATGACACATAGCATTGACACACAGAGGGTTTGGTTCTCCTTCCTCCTTTCAGCAAGTTCTCTCAGTACAGAGGTGAGCCTCCACTTGTTTCCCATATTCATAGGGACTTCCCATATTCATAGGGACTTAGACGGATCAGACAGAACATCCTGGGAGAATAGCTGACTGTAGCCAAGAATCAGAGTATTAAAATAAAAAAAATAAAACATGATTCTCATGTGAATCAGCAAGGTGTCCAGTCCCATGGCTGTGAAGAAGCTTTAAAGACAAACAAGATTAAATAGGAAAATACTGCTTGCATTTAAAATGCTTGAGATAGCGATATTTAAACCTCTGGTTTTGTTCACTTTTACATTAAGTGAAGATTATGGAGGAGCAAGTCTTGGTTCTGTAGCATATTTTTTCATAAACTTTGTGAAAAGTCTCATTTGCTGTGTGAAGCAGCAGATGCTCATTTCTGATACAGCCTTTGCATTTACCCTACATCCTTGTATAGGGTACAGTCCCTGTATGGAGAGAGAACACAAGTTATGCATTAGCTCCTACATTACAGGAGATGAATTTTTAGATGTAATCACTTCACTGTCTTCAAGCTACTCAGTAGACAATTTAAAAAAGGAAGCAATTTATTCTTAGAGACCAAATACTCTCCTCACGGACTCTTCAGTCTTTCTCTGTGAACACCTTAGAATTTTATTTTAATTGCTAACTTCATCAGCAGGAAATTATAGGCTTTAAGAACAGAATGCAGGAAAGCTTCAGATAGTAATAATCCATGACTAAATACAATCTTAAAAGGTGAATGAAGACATGCTTAAAGATGTTTTTTTTTTTTTAATCCACTGCCTGAACAGTTCTAATTCTGTAACTTGCAAAATTTACTGCATAATGATTATTAATATATTTTTTATGTTAACCGCACTATAATAATTGTTCAACACATACAAGAGAATAAAAAGGATAGAAAAAAATGTATATATTCATTTGATAAATTCTATTTAGTAGCTTTTTATAATAAAAGCATTCTGCAGAATTGATTAGAATTTAGAGGCTTAGTTCATAAATTACTGAATATACTGACATTTTTAAGATATTTCCAGTGAATATTCAATTAATCTGATGATTCCTCATAGTATAAACAAGTCAGCTTGATTTAATACAGAATACACACATATCCACTGTGTTTTAAACTCTACCTTTCAGCAACATGAGATTAAATCTTTTACTTATTAAAATTTCTTCTTGTAATTCAATCATAATCTATTAAATACTATAGCTTAGGGCAGTATTCCATTACACATTTATAGGCCTATGACCATACAAATAAAAATAACCTGAGGGGTAAAGAGAAAGATAGATAGAATCCATAGGTTATTCTACCTCTTCACCTCTTGTAGTCATTCAGCCTGACTCCTACTGTAGGTAACAAAAAAACAACATCTGCTGCATGATTCATTTTGTAGGCTTAGGCCTAAAATAAATCCAGGAGTTAGCATAAACTAATAAATATATAATATTACTTTTTTTTTCTTATATCATTACTAAAAGAAGAGAACAAATGTTTATTATTACCTAAAGGGAAAGCAATGTACAAGGAGTTCTTGAAAGATCACAAGATCATGCAAACATATGAACAAACATCTCTAGATTAAAACCAGAGGTCAACCTCAAATGTGAGAAGTATTTTATATAAAGCAGAACAATTCTCAACATGAATACAATTTATATAATAAATTATAGAAGACAAGACTTCTTCTTGTCTTCCTGGGCACAAGTATGTGTGTAGATAACATGCCTGTGTGTGAATATGACAACCAACATGGGGAAAGGCAGAGAGATTCCATGTTATTTTTTGGTATTGCTCCATGGATTAGCCACATCAGGATATGGACCACATAAGGGCATGGCAGTGCTTCTACCAGGGACACAGGAGGCTGTATCTTCCCTTCCCTGAAGCCACTGAGTACCTCCTGAGCTGGGCCAATGCACAACGTCAGAGCGTGAAAGTGGGAAATATTAGGATGTCCCATTTGGCAGAGGCTTCATAGAGTGTGGATGGGCTTAGCAGCTGGTCTGCAGGCCAAATGACTGAGTTAACAGAAGAAGAAATTGATAAAATACAAGTTTATCCATAGCAAGGAAGAAAGCAAGGCCATTAGCATAGAAACTGATAAAATAGATAAATAAGGGATACTTGCAGTTAGAGGATACTTGCCTTAGTAAGCAGAGTAATGTGCCTTAATAATTTGTTGCAAACTCATGCCAATTAATTATTGACGTTAATAGCTTTGTACCAATAAAATACAATAAGCTATTGCTTTGTCCAATTAATAAAATGAGCTGTTTTGATGTAACTAATGACTTAAGATCACACTTTGTTAATGGTATAAAACTTCAAAACAACTTGCAATAAAGACGAAGTCATTGTTGTCACTGCACAAGTGCATGTGTATGTCACGTGTCCATCTCTACAGTGACAATAGAGTGCATGTGAAATACCTCTGGGCAAAACTCTCCCTGGGAATCAGGGATGTTGGATGTATTCCTGGCACTGAGAACCTCTTACCAGTCAAGATAAAGGACAAACTAAGCACAAAGAGGGACATGGGGACAATTGCACACATTGGCATCTGCTCTTAACAACCAGGATGACATCAGGGGACACAAATATCCCCTTCTGGATACTGTGCTGAGATTTTCAGCAATATATCACAGCTATAGACCATTGTGTGACAAGTGGGAAATTGATTTTTCACCAGCCTCAGTGAAGGGGTGCACAAACCTTTGTCCTTTTGCTGTGTGAGGGAGCATTCTGCAGGGCCAGGTGTTAACAAGTTCCTACCTTCAGAGGTGAACACAGCTTTCATACAGCACAGCAGGAAGCTCCAAAAACACCCTAACAGTGACACCGAACTGTGAGGGCCACCAGCTATTTCTCTGATCGACTAGCTGGTTCTAAAAATTCTTCAGGTAGAAAAAAACATTCTTTATAAGGAAAGCAAAGGTTTATATACTACCACATCACTAGTAACTCACACCCTCCTAAGAAACCAAGACCTGCTTCCCATGACTTCTGCTCTCTTCCTTAATTTGTAGAGCTCCACAGTTCTTTCCTAAGGAAGAAGCTATGGGAGGACAAAGACAATTTTACATCAGCTTTACACTTGGTCTGTTGGGTGCTGCTGCAAGCATAAAATATTAAAACAAACAAAACAACAAAACCAAAATTAAACAGTAGTTCTGCTTACTATATACTAATATAGTTTGCTTCAGATGGTCTAAGTTGCTCCACCTCAAATGAATAAAAAAGAACTCTAAATAGAAGAATTGGTGAATACAGAAAAATATCTAAATCCATTTTTCTGATGAATACGAGTTTATGTCATCTATTATTATTGAACTAATGAGACTGGCTATTCTGAGGATGACCTTTAAATAATTTTAATGTAGAAATTTATAATATGAATAAAGTGTGGTTTTCTGAAAGTAGTATTCAGTGGACATTTATTGAAAAATTCACATTTGAAAAATACAAAACAGTCACCAAGGAAAAAAATTATTTTGTGTTTGAAATGTGTTTCAAAATATATTTGAAATATGTTTTAAAAAAATATTTAAAAAATATCATTATATAAAAGCCAATCTTAGTTAGAAAAAGCATGTATTTTAAGTATTTTACCTGCTTTTCATCAGTAGATAATAATGACTTAAATAATTTTTTCCAGTATACCTACCATCAATTAAAAATTACTCTTTAGTTATTTAATTCAGAGAATAAGGCAACATAGGCATCTTAATATAATTATCAGAAAGTAAATTAAAGATTACTGCCAAGTTACCTCCTTGTCAAACGAAGGGAACAGAAGAATCAATATATGAAAGGTTGCGTGTCTTTAGTACCATTAAGCAAAACAAAAGAAAATGTGTTACACTCTGTTCAGTTTTTCCATCATTATGGTATTTCCTTTGATTCTACTTTTTACTTTTGAAGTATTACCTCAACATTTAGCCTGCAAAATAATTGCATTTTAGCGTAAACCTGTACTTAACTTTTATTCTGTAGGCCTCTATGCAAAAGCCTGACTTAGGACATAAGTTCAGGAAAATAGACTTTGTAAACATTATAACAGCAAACCACAGAATTCAGAAGAATATCACATAATTTTTGTGAAAGTAAAGTGAAACCCTGTAGTTTGCCTAAGTCAACACCACTAATATAAACATGTTTTAAAAAAATTAGTATGGAATAGCTAAACACATGTATAAACAGAGAGAACTGCCTACAAAAATAAATAGAATAGTTTAGAGTTCCTGTGTTTACAGTCCATTTACAAATTTTAGAACCAAAATGAGAAGCTTTTTTTTATGCCAGTGTAAATCCAGGTGACAGCAGTAGCCTTGATATACTTGATGTCACTAGAGTTTTCTGCTGGTTTAACTCTAAGAATGTCTTTTCCTTCTAATAGTTATCTTTGGCTATCCAAGCCTAATAATAGTGTAATCCCTACTCTAATAATGGAGTCATCAGGTGAACTTGTAGGATTATTACAGATGATTGGGAAGAGCTGCATGGAAGACTACAGGAAAAATAATTTCTCAAATATAGCTAGGTAGAGCGACAGCAGATATATAGTCATGGATGCAAACAGGTCTCTGACAAGCAGACGTTTAAGAGAATTTGTTATTTTGAAGTTCGCTGACAAGTCATTCTACTGAAGACAGAAGTGGCAGAGAGCTAGTTTTTAAAAATCTTTCCTAGCTATCAGCTTTATCAGAACTTTTACTAAATTTAAGGACAGGAAGCAACCAACTTGTATTGAATACCTATTGTTCAGGTATTCGAAACCACCATTGAAGACAAGAAAAGAAAGTAACAGCATTGAGAGATTTTTCTTTTAATATATGCTGAGACGGTGTTAAAGTGAGAGAGTTAGAGAATTAGTTATTTAGAGTACAAGGATAAAGCCACAAATTACATTGGGCACTGAACTACTATTTAGATGGCAGAGCACTCCCATGGGTCTGCCTATTCCTAACACTGCAATATCTTTTAAAAGCTGAGGCACTTACACACTGATCCCAGTCATAACCAGCATGGTTCAGGCTCACTGTGAATCAACTTCATCTGAATCAGAGACATTCAGAGTTGCCAGGTCTAAGCATTCATACTCAGTAAACCAGGCAATTTGCAGAGCTTTAATTTCAGCTTTTGCTCCATTTCGTCACAGAGTTTCACAGCATATGCAGTTACCAAAGTAATTCAGGCACTTACAGAGCAAAATATCAGCAGAGAGCCAAAACTACTAGATCCATGCCTACTACTGAAGGCCAGGCTTTGCTTTTCTTCAGGGTGGACTTGAATAATTTCTTCCCATCAGCTGTAACTCTGAAAGTTGACCTGATTAAGTAAGAAATCTGTTACATTTTCTTCTTCAGTAAACCTAATTTTTAAAGTAGAGTTACAATATAGGATTGTAGAAACCCTTCTACATCATCAGAACAAAGGCTTACTACCCCTGTTACCCCACCCCCAACAAGAAGTTCCTCACAGGTGTTCAGGAAAAGAGCACGCGTGGGACAGGCAATACGCGGCAGGAGAAAGACCCCGTCCCTCCCATAAATACCATACAAGCATCTGACAATCAGTTTCAGGGAAGATGCTTTATAGTCTCTAATGGACATGGAATTTTCCAATTTTTTTCTTGTTCTCTGAGACTCCCAGCTCTAGAAAGCATAAGTCTAAATGACTAACCTCTCCCCAAGGGGGAACAGAGATATTATTTTTCCACTTTAGAACTGTAGCTTGAATAATGGCACTGGGCACCTTTTAGAACCAGCATTGTCAGAAGCAGTGAGCAATCACTCCCCATTCATCTTTTCTATACTCTCATGATTTCTTAAATCTCCATCATATTTCACCTCACCTTTTTTTTTTTTTTTTTCCTTTTTTTTTTTTTTTTTTTTTTTCTTTTTTTGGCATTTGAAGAGTCAGTTTCATCTTTCTTTTAAGAACTTCCACTCTTCCACACCTCTGTTCTTTCCTGCTCTGGGCCTCATCTGGTTTTTGAGTGTAATTTCAAGCTGTCTTTCCTAACTGCTGAGAACTGAATGAGAGCCCAGTATTGCCTGTATATCAGTGCAGCGGTTTTAACTTGTTCTTAAGTGCATTCATTACTTTGCATTTGTGAACAGTGTAGTTCTGCATGACTTTTAGTAGCATCATATGAGCGTTCTTCATAAAGTCAAATAAAAGCAGTATTTGCAGTCACCACCTTTTATTCCCTTGAAATCTGGGCTGATTTAGTGCAAGGTCATGCTCCACAACCATTCACTCAGTCACTTAATTTCTTAGTTTCCCAAGGACTCTAAGGTGGTACTATACTTACCTTAGATTTGCTACAGTTAATTTTCTTGTTTTATTCTCCAACTCTTACAATTGGTACTGCAGTTTGAGGCTGTTCCAAGGGCTTCTCAGTGAAGAAGGCAAAACCTTGCTTCAGTGTGTTTCTAAAATCCTCTGGAGCAAGAAGTGAAGCAAACACTGGCTTTACCTGTTTGCTACTGCCACACGTTATGTCAGCTGCTTCTTTTGCCCCACTTCTCTACTCCTCTTGTGTTAGCCAGTCCCACCAGTTTACCAATATGCTTCCCCATCCCACAGTTTAATAGAGGATTTTGATCTACCACATATCACCTGAAATCCAGTTCCACCACTGGTCCCTTCTAATCCTGCCGCAGAGCTCAAAAAGAAATCACATATTCCTCATTAGGAGAGGAAATTAATTCACTAAACTTGCATTCTCCTCCTTTCAAAATCAAGGACAAAATTTTTCATCATTGGGTTGCTTTAGACAAACAACCCACAGAATTTAGAGTTTTTACAGCTTCCTGTGGTCTTGATGCTGATTTCAGGGAAGTACATCCAGCATCAGCAGTGTGGAAGATCAAGTCCTACATTTTTATTTAGATATATTCTGTTCTTACAAGCAAAGGGCTGAAGCTTCTAGTCCAGGGACAAATAAGGTACATCTTAAAATTTTCACCTGAATAATATTAAGTGACAGGAACTAGAGTTAAGAAGAAAGTCTGACTGGCTTTATTTTTCCAGAACTGGAAAAATTAGATGCATATCTTTTGTGGTTCAAGATTACTCCTCCCACTCTGGGGGGCAGTAACAACCATGTTTAAAGTAAAAATACATGAGGACCTGGAAGCTCTCAGTCTTGTCCATTCTAGCTTGCATGTCTAATACTCAAATGCATTTCTCAAGTTTGCACAACTATTCCCTTTGAAATCACCAGAAACATAGCATGAATTCAAGTGAAGCTAATGGGGCCACTTTTGGAGCAGGATACATGACAGCTTAAGTAGTGCTGTCACAATATGGCTTTTGCAAAATACTTTCAAAGCAGAGTCAAGCAACTGTCACATAACAACACCTGCTGCTCTGATAACATAAAATAAACTTTGTAGATGTTATTTTTAGTCAAATCTACCTTTTTTCTTTGTTTGTTTGTTTAAATACCCATCTCTTCTTATATTGATTGCAGGGCACCTGTTCATTTACATGATTCTGACTCATGTCTTGAGTCCTTTATTTGCCTTTCTATTCTATTTATTCATTTGTACCTATACTACTGTTACAGCAAATATTTTCTGATCTGTTCTATGCTTTTCCTCCTTCTGCCAGGGTCCATTCATCTTGACAGAGTTAAGGATATAAAATATGAATTAATAATTCTTCCAAGTCAATAAAAACCTACACCAGTGTACAAAATTTGTGTAATTACTAAAATGTGTTGGCAAATAAAAACCTACAAAAGAGATTAACAAGAGTTTCTGAAGTTTAAATATTTAAATCATATTCTGCTGATGCAAGGACATAGTTCTGATGACCTCAGTGGAATTACCAAAGTTTTTTGTGTCTTATAACCACTAACATTAAAAAGCCCAAGTCAAACATAACTGAATTTCCAGATGCCTTACTCTAAAGAAATAGAAAAAAATCTAAGGAAAGGCTGCTCATCTGTCTAAGGCAGGTGCAGGGAAGTGCTGCCATCTGTCTTATGATTCTCTTTGTAATATCCCTAAGACTACCTTATACTTCTGTGTGTGGTTCAGTCTCAAAGTACTGAGAGATGAAGTGCAGATATTTAGCAGCTGTTCTTTATAATACTAAATCTGCCTCTTTTTTTTTCCCAGACTCCAATGTAGCAGATTAGAACAGAAAAGTCTATTTTTTGCTGTTCAATTATTCAACTGCCAATATCATTTTAAGCAAGGAATGTACACCATTCTCTTTTGTAGTCACAATATTTTTAAACCTCATACTTGTACAGTATTTAGTAGATATAACTAGATCATTTTAGTAAAAGGCTGGTTTTCCTTTAAAAACAAAACATATTTTTTCCTGGTGTTCTCCCAGTTAGTGGACAAAATTATCTATTTCACAATTCCTGGTGGCAAGGTAATTTCGTAATTACTTTCCACTAGTAATTTCACAAGTTAATGTCAAAATATCACTTGAAAAATCACATAGAATATCAAAGAATCCATATAATTTAATTTATCCCTTTGTCATCTTGCAAACAAGATGACAGTAAGAGCAGCAAATAACATCTGAACATTAGTTGCAGAGATGTATTATGAAAACATAACCACGACATATGTACTTCTATTCCAAGATGAAATAGTCTCAGGTTGTTATAGAACCTCCAGTTGGGAACATAATATCAGGGCTGAGCTTGGGACTTTGAGAGAAAATGGTCCACCTGATTTAAAAAGAAAAAATAAAACGACCCCAACACAGAAAGAGAGCATTCAGTAGCACTGCAGAAAAATTCCCAGGAACATAAAAAAGCCATAATCAATGCCCAGGATCCCAAGTCACAAATTAATTTTACTTATGTATTTATCTGCTTTGCTTCATCTACTTTTTTTTTCTTTTTCTACCCTTATTTCTATTTTTAATTATTTCATCTTCTCATTTTTAACTGGAAATCTATGTTCCCTTATGGTTGACTTTGCTTCAGAGGAGGGTCTACAGTTTAGTTTCACATAAGCTTGTCATCAAAAAGCTATCAAAACCATTCACAGAGTCTGCCCTCTTCTCAGGGACAAAAGAGAACATCAAAGTGCTTTGTACTTATTGTAAATGTGTGACCCTCTTTCCCAGATTGCCAAGATGCAAATATAAGAGCTGCATTCAATTTTGATAAAATTCTCACAGCACAGTAATGCAGCTTGAGCTTTGTGTTTCAGAAAGGAAAGCAGCAGAAATTTAATACAGATGCAATAAACTGAAAATAATTTTGTTCTTGCAACACAAACCTTTTTACAGCACTGAAGGAAAACATACATTTTAACTGTTTTGCATTAACCAGATTTTTTAATATACCTTTCATTTCCTGTTTTCATTATTCAAATAGCAAGCATTCAGAATTTCAAACAAAAATCACTCTTGACCTTTTCAGTAAGGGGAAGTACAGTGAGACTTGACTTGTATTCACAATACTCCTAAATCATATTACCTGACCCTGATGCCTTCTATTTTCAGCTTTATTACTTATGATTTCTTTATGATCTTTCAAGATAATTAAAGAGACTGCATCATTCTTTAAACAAATAGTCCACAAGCTGAAGATAAAACTGGAAACCAAGTTGCCTACCTCTTTTCCTAATGGCTTAATCCTTGTATTTTAGCTTTCAGCAAAGAAGGACCATTTCCTATAGTATTCCACTGGAGAAAAAAGGGGAAAAAAAAAAGAAATCATTTTAGTCTCTGAGAAACAAAAAACATGGATTTCAATATATCAAGGTTTTGTTCCATCTGGGAGTGTGAAAGAATATGTAATTTAAAGTAATGCAATTTAAAGTATCTAAAACATGTTCCATTTAATCATTCACATCTTGCAGCATTATTTTATTAAATAGTGAAATACTTATAGCTTCTGGCTGTAATCAAAATGTTTTCTCCAAATTATCTTGCTTATTTCAAATGAAGACTTAAAATGTGAAAACAGAAAATCCAGTAAGTATTTGAAAGGAAATGATCTATGAATATTCGCTCATAAATGGTAGAGTGAAAGAACACACAAAAGCTGCTCTCAAAATAATCTTCTCCAGACCATCACAGCATAACCAGATCTAACCCATGTGGCTACAGTGACTTGTAACTGTCTTGAAAATGCTTTGATTATGAAAAAAGGACTGGAAAAAATTCTCAAGATAAGTAATTTTAGACTGTTAAAATAGTTATAGACCACTTTTCTCCTCCCATTTTCAAAAGCAACACACTAATGGAACTGTTCATCTCACTCTTTAAACAGAAAAACAGCAAAGCTAGATGGAGACACAAGTTAAAGCTGAACAACTCGATTAAAACTGGTCCTGCACACGTGGGACAACATTCCTGTCTCCTAAACAGAGACACATCTGCCTGCTTGTGCTCTGCCACCACTGTCAGTCTGCACTTCTCCATAGGTGGAGAGAGTCCTTTCTTACCCTCTCACCACCTTGCACTAGAAAACTCTCTTCCATTCTGCCTTTTCCCTTGAAGCTGAAAACTTAAATAAGTCTTTAGCAAGAAAAATGGCTCCCAGGATTTTCAGTCTCAGGGGAAGGACTTTGTTTTAACCAAAGAGCAGAATACACCAGCATCAGCAGGCCTGTGGTTACCTGGCTGCTTTCCTGATTTGGTCATCCATGATTCAACTCATCTGCACAATGGACCAATGCAAAGAAGGGAAAGAGAGAGGACTAGACAACTCCTGCCATGGCATTACTCATGTCCTTTCTCTATCCTAACAGCAGCTGCAAGAATACCAAACTCCTGCAAACTCCTGCAAACATTCCATCTGGTGCCCAAGGTGGAAGTTAGTGATTCCTGAGCCAAGCCCCAAAACGATGACTTGTGACATCTCCATAACTGAGTGTTCTTTGCTTTATTTGGAAATGGATTTGTACTAAATAATTACACACCATTTATCACATGCATCAACAGTTTACTGCCTTTGGCTGTCCAACTGATTTCAGATAAAGTCAGTTTGGATTTGCGTAAGCACAGGGACTAAATATTTACTAGAGATAATGGCGTTCTTCAAAAGAAATTATTACATTGCTAATGCAGGCAATGCAATAAAAATGACTCCTCTTTAATATTTTATTTGTAGCAATTGTTTTGAGTCTCAGTGTTTTTCTTTTTTTAAAAAAGAAACTGGTAAAAATGCTAATTTTAATGTAATATTTTAAAGTCTTATTTAAAATGCTGGAGGCATTTTACTTGGCATTTGTAAACAGCACCATTTTCATTTCCTTCTGAAAAGGAAATAGAAGTGATTGCCATAATTCTTGTTACAATTTTTCTTTTATATTTTCAATAGCAGGTTTTTTTGTTTGTTTGGAGTTGTGGGGGTTTTTTGCTTGTTTGGTGCTGATCTTTTAGAAACAGAGTTATAATGGATCTGTGGTGGGTTAGCCCTGGCTGTCAGTCAGCCACCCTAGTTGCCCTTCTCAGCAGGACAGGGGAACAGCGTAAGATGAAAAAAAATCTCCCGGGGGTAGATAATGACAGGGAGCTCCCTCACCAGTTACCAAAATCCCAAAAACTAAAACCACCTTCCTTGCCTTCTTCCCAGGCTCAACTTCACTCCTGAATCTTCTGCCTCCTGATCCCCCTGAGGAGCTGAGTGCTGCCCTGGGGGCCCCTCAGAGCCCTGGAAGTGGCCACACCTCACTGAACAGTGCTGGGGTTTAGCTGGGGACCCAATTTCTGCTAACAGAAATACCCATTAAAAATCCTGTCTAATCCTCCAGTAACAGATAAATATAAAAAAAAACTTCTGAGAATATACAGCATTAAAACCAAGTCTTTCAGCCTCCTTCCCTCAGTTTTGGGCTTATTTTCTCCTGTGACAAAGACAGAAAAAAAATGAACTGTCTGAAATACTACGGAATTAGTCAACAATGTATTTTAGGCTTTGAAATTTTAGAGTGACAACTCCTTAGTATGCACCTTTTCAGATCAAGAGAATGTAAAGGCAAACACCATTAGAGATACTGAAGGAAGGGGGCTTGGATCTAAGCACACAATTCAAACTCGTTTGTAAGATACAAATCACTAAGGGACATGTTCACTTCATGGGGAAAATCAGAAAAGTCAGAAGGTCTGCACTTTGAAATGGGTATACTCAAAAAAACCAAACCAAATCAATTTGAATTTGACATTTTTATTATAAAGATAGAAGTTCAATTCACATGAAGTAGTAAGAGTTCTGAAATTAGCTATACAGAAAGTATATTCCTTATAATACATGAGTTCCGTGAGTATTTAGTTTCGCAATTACATCATTTTTCTAGTTCTTATTCCCTACTAAATACAAATCAATGACGCTTGTGTAATAACAGTAAAACTGGTCTTGTGCCAGACTTTGTGGCCTCACACAGGATATTTATGGAACCAACTTGTACAAGGCATGGACCTAGCTTAATCTTTATATTCTGGGTTAAATTATGTTTCAAAAACCATAAGAAAGGAGAAAAAAAATTGATGGAATGATACTGAATAGAACAAATTTGATACATTCAAACAAAGTTACCTTTAGTTCTCTAACCTCTAAGAAGTTCAGCTAAACACTAAGATGCTCAATTTTGCAAGTGTGTGTCTTAAATACTGCAAGAATTCTTGCAAGCTAAACAGTGTTATTCTATTACCATGATTTACATACATTATTACCTTTTCACTCTGCTATAAAGGAAAGGAAAATACCTCAGACTACAATATATTTCTCTGTCTTCTTTTTAAATAGTTGAGAATGTTCTGGGCTCTTTCAATTCACACTCTGGAAACTCATTCCAGCAATAAGACAATGGTTATTCTGTGTTTAAGTAAAATGTAAAATCCATCACTACTCGAGGAGATGATCTCTAAATGTATAAATGCTGACTGGTAGCCAGTCAGTTGTCACCTTTACCACTTGCCCACACATTTGTTTTTGTTAATGTTTTTGAACTCACTTTTCCTAAAGACCTAATAGAACTTTATAAAATACAGTGATACAAAACTCTGACACAGTCCTTGTTACAAAACATGCCTCAGATGGCAATTACTCAAAGAATGCCATGAGCTCAACAAAACCTTCAATAAATACAAGAGAAGTGAACATCTGCAGCTATTGTTTCAGCTGTAAATCTTGTGAATGCTTTTTACTGTAGCAACAAACTGCTAATAAATCCAACTTTCATTGCCAGAAACATATAAAGGACAGGATACACTTCATGATGTTTTCTCAGTGTCCTCCCTGAGCCCATGCACTCAGGCATATTGTTTCCAGATATATTTTATAGCTAGCAGTGATACACTCTCCCCTCTACCCTTTCCCTTGACTGATGAGACAGGGAACATTGACTGAATGCCATTACCTGGCACTGCCTCCCTCTTGCTCAACAGAAATGGGAGGCTTTATGCTTACAGTTCATATTAGATTTTGCAGCATTAATAGCTGCAAAATTATCAGCATTAATTGCATATATATAATTTGGCAAGCAGACTTCTTTAAAAAATCCCCATGAAGCAACTGAAGTGCTGTTTCTGTTACTGTGCAAAAGCAACAGTTTCCTGGCCTGCTTTTAATAAACATATTTAATATAAAGGACTAACAGGCCAGCCACAGAGAAGGATACTCAGTAAAGTCTCAGATTTTCAAAGTACTTTGAATTCAATAAAGAAGCACAAAAGCTAGACACTTATCAATAACATTAGTTTCCATATTAAAAAAAAAGGAAATTATTCCTCCCATAAGATTTACAGAAGCATTTACATCACACATAGCTTTAATCCCTACTAACTACAAAGATCACCGCCTTGTTTTTACTTTCACCTCCTATTACCGCACTTTGCTCTGAATGAAGACCTGATAGAGCCAAAGAAAAAAAGAGAAACTGATATTGCTTGACATCAGCAGAAGAGCCGAACTAAACGAAAGATCACCACCTTTGTACCTGAGGTCTAAAATTCTCTGTGGATGTTAAGTTTGTTTAAATTCAGACTGAAAGAGGTTGAAGGTGTATGGCTTGTCAGCAAGCTGTGTTCCATGCAGCAGTGGCTCACTACTGACAGCAGCATATACCAGCTGGGAGGGGCAGAAGCATTTGGGCAAAGCTACCGGGCAGGTGTTTGCTCTTCACATGTTCTACTGTACTCTGGATGTCCTTACTCAGCTTTTTCTTTGTTTCTTCATTTCTTGAAGGTTTGAAACCCACCATCACCTGCAGCCTTCAGAAATGTAAAGCTGATGAACTAATGTGTGAATTATCAAGGTTTCTTTGTCGCCACATCCTCATTTATTAATCAAAACTGAAAAGCAAAGAGAGAACTGATCCAAGATAACTAACTTGTTGCCACATATCTCAAAGGTAAAAATGACATTATAACCATTTCTCTGCTACAGTTCAGAGTCAGGGGAGACTGCACATTCAAAGTTTATCTGAGAGATGTATAATTTGTTTTCTGGGATCTCAGCATTTTGCTGGTGTTCATCCTTAGCAAGTTTTATGTAGCTCTGCTGTACTGGTGTTTTCATAGTTGGCCATCTGCCTTCTAGAAGCAGAGTCATCTAAAACTAAAGGAAAGCAACAGCTTAGGAAACCCTGACTACCAAAGACAGAGAAAAATATTTCAGTGCTAAAGATAGAGGAAAATATTTGAGTACCAAAGACAAATATTTTGGTACAGACAAGAGGGAAGAGGAAGTGGAGAAAGAGAACATGACTATCTTATATGAAATTAATTTTAAAATGTAATTTTTTTCCCTCAAAGTTTTACACAATACATTCTATAGAAATATTTGGCATCACAAAGGGTATCAGACATCAGAGGTCAACAGGTTTTGCAAATGTGAAGGATTGGCCATGGCCATTAAATATAATAATAATAAACAGAGAATGCTGGTATGTCAGGAAGTGACTTAGTGAATAAAACTATTTTCTCAGTTAAGAAGAGCTACATTCCAGAAAATACACTATTATGGAAACCATATTTCAACTGGGAATTTATTCCATTAAGTTCAAAAATAGCCAAAAGCACTTTCTATTGCCAGTAGATACATTAATATCAATACATGACATGGGTTTCCAGATGACTTTTTAGTAGCTTTTCTTTGATTAAAGACATGCAAGCAGAATGTTCTGAAGAAACTGTAAACAGCTGCATTATAGCAACAGATAGGACTTCACAAAGGGGTTGATAACCTTCTACTTGGAGACTGAGTAAGTGACTGTAAGAAGATATCCATTTTTAGGGAGTGCTGCCACTGATGTTTTGTTAGTTGGCATTTACTAAATAGACCAAAACAGGTGTATGTTTGATTCAGGGCAGTTTAAGAGAAAGCTGCTTATTCTTTTACAAACTAATCCCTCTTCCCTTGTGTTCAGTCACATAATAGTGTGCAGTTCACAAGTACCAAATACTAGCTAGCATTGTAAAGATGGAATCAATAACATAATCCTATTAAATTCCGCAATGCAGGCTACTTTTCAGATATATAGTGGAATCCTCTTAAATCGATTTTTTTAATAAAAGGTAGGGTTATGTGAGGCTCTAGCTAGAAACCTAAAATATATTGTCTACATAATGTTCTTAAGATAGCAGTTCAGTCTGTTTTCCTCTGTACAATTTCTGTGTGTTGGCTGGATCTCTGATGCTTTACTAGATGAACTTCCAAAACAAAACCAACATTTCTTTAGTAATTGCAACCATAGAAAAATGAAAGAATTGATAAGTTTTCTCACATAAGCCCTCAATGAGAAGTCACACATCCAAGTGCATGTAAGCTATTGTTGTGATTTCATCCTGGCCCAACACAGCCACTTGCTCACTTCCCCACCAGCTGGATCCTAGGGAGAGAGGGGGAAGGGTAAAATCCAGAAAACTTGTGAGTTGACATAAAGTCAGTTTAACAGGGAAAAGCTACACACACAAGCAAAGCAAAAAAAGTCATTAATTCACCACTTCTTGTGGGCAGGCAGGTGTTCAACCATCTCCAGAACAGTAGGACACCATCACAGGTAACAGTACCTTGGGAAGACAAAACCATCACTTCAAATGTCCCTGTTTTCCTCCACCTTCTTCCCACTCTATATTCTGAGCATAATTTCCTATGGTCTGGAATATCCCTTTGGTCAGTTGGGGCCACCTGTCTAGGCTGTGTCTCCGCCCACCCTCCCAGGCACCCCCAACTTCCTCACCAGTGTGGCAGCATGAAAAGCAAAACAGGCCTTGGCTTTGTGTTTGTGCTCAGCAATAACAAAAACATCTCTGTGTTATAAACCTTGTGTTCAGCATGAATCCAAAACACAGCCCCATAGCAGCCACTGTGAAGAAAATCAATTCTACCCCAGCCAAATCCAGCATATTCCATCCCTATCCTGTACTATTTACATCATGCTAAGATCCCACACTATGGAATACAACTTCATTGTCCACCACCCCCCTTTCTCTTCTTTACAAATGTCCACAAAAATGATTATTGAATTCATTTAGGCCATGACTTTGGGCTGCTTCTGTTGTGGTGGTTACTCAGGACAGGACAGTGGTGTGTCACGTACAGTTACTGGGCACCAAAGCCAGCTCTCAAGTCACTACTGCACTGCAGCTACTCCTGCACTCCAGCTTCTCCTCCACAGGTTTGTGTGGTTTCTGTCACAGTAATTCCTGTAACATACAACTCAAATAATGGCTTGCAACAATTTAAAGGTACCTTCATTACAATCTTCACCCCTGATCCTTTTGGGCATGTTAATCTGGTTTAGTGTTGCAATGAATTCCTTTTCCCCAACATAGCTGCAGCAAAGGGTTCCTGCTATAGTCTCCCAGAAAAGTCCACATCATAGTCTTCCATGGGCTGCAGGGGGACAGTCGATTCACCATGGTCTTTACCATGGGCTGGAAAGGAATCTTTGCTTCTCCTGCCCCAGCCTGGTGTCCCAGCCACTGGGGGCAGTCCTCCCTGAACTTGTTGTTGGGGGTTGGATCTGTTTCTTTTGTGTTTGTGGAATTTTTTCCTGGTGGTTTTGCTAGGTAACTAAATGCTGGGTACTTATGGGTGCTTGGCTGAAACAAAAGGGGGCAGCAGGTTTTTCCTGGGGAACAGCAGTGAACAGGACAGTTCGGTCTGAAGGGCACCGTTCGGAAAGGACGTCAGGACCCTGCTTGTTTTTCCACTGGATTTCTTCCCAGAGGAAGACTGGACTCATCACCACTGGACTTTACTACAGGACCATCTCCACTTCACAGAACTGCATCTACTACTCAAGGAGGATTTCATCTGGACTGCTTTTAACACCCAGACATCCAGGGTGTCAGGTCACGTCCCTGACTCTGTCAGGGTACTTTCTGGGGTTTTGTTGTTTTTTTGTTTTGCTTGTCTCTTAGTGCTATTACATTTGTATTTTTCTTTGTTTTGTCTAATATTCCTAGCAAAGAACTGTTATTCCCACTCCCAAATCTTTGCCTGAGAGCCTCCAATTACAAAATTATAATAATCTGAGGGAGGGGGGTTACATTCTCTATTCAAAAGGAGATTCCAGTTTTTTTGCTGGCAGGTACCTGTCTTTCAAACCAAGACACTTGTCCAACATCGGTCCTTCCCACTGAAATAAAAATTTTGGAGTTCACTTGAAATAACAATATGAATTGAGCAGTTAAAGTTTAGTCTGTAGATGTGTTAAGTTTAACTTTTTTACTTAAGAAACCCCTGCCATGGTACAAAAGGCATAGGAAAATGCAAATTCCTGAGGTTTCTTCCGTAGAAAACAATACCAAGAGGAGATCAAGAGATACAAAAGCCCTTATAAAGAAACCCCTCTGTCTCCAAGCTCATTAAGACCACGGAGTACCCAGATAAGGACCAAGGGACCAAGAAGCGCATGCGTAAAGGAGAAAAGGTTCAAAAGTTCAGCCACGAGGAAGACCACAAATCTTCAGCTTCAGAGATCCCCAGAGACCCCCGTGCGACCATCACAGCAAACAACGCATACCCAGAAGGGCATGGACCTGATTACCATATGAGGCGAGGACAGGCAGGGCTAGGGGTTGAATATGCATGAGAAAGTTGTGTAATGTATTGCATATGGAATACCTTTGTGAAAAAAGCTGTGGGACAGCCTGAGGCTTGGGGCACAAGTTTTCACGAGAGCTATCTCGCTTGTGCCAGGGCACCGACATACATACCCACTTCATAACTAAACCTAGTTGTGGAGTTTATTTATTCCATGTATCACTTCACCACAGGCTGCAGTTCTTCAGGAACACTCCAGCATGTGTCCTCCAGGAAGTTACAAGTCCTGTCAGCAAACTTGCTCCATCACAGGCATTTCATGGGGTCACATCCTCCTTCAGGCATCCACCTGCCCTGGCATGGAGTTTCCATGGGCTGCAGGTGGATATCCTCTGTTGTCTACTCATTCACAAGTCACAATCCCTTCAACTCAAATTCAGACTGAAGTCCCAGCCTGTCCAGCACAGCAGCACAAGAAGCAGCAGCCACACCCTGGCCACCTGCCAGCCCAGGGACATCCGTGGCTGTCATCAAAACATCCCCAGGCACAATAGTGTGAGGTGATAAGAGGTACAGCACCACAGCAAGGAGTGACAGCCACTAACAAGCACTAGACTCTCATAGACAATCATGGAGACAAGCCCCATGGCAGGCCCAGGAGCCTGCTCATTACTGCCTAAACAGCACTACCAGACATAAATTCAATCTGGTACATCCTATCAGATCTGTCATCTGAAACCCTTCGGGCCTATCACTGGGCACCAAATAAGGCTGTTGGGGTTTTGGAACAGTATTCCCCAATTCAGTGTCCCCACTGAGATTCTCCCCACACCACTGTCCCCCTCCCTCCCCTGCGACAGGATGGGGAGAACTGGAAGCACAAAAGCAAAGAACACAGCTTGAGATAAGAACAATTTACTGGAAATAGCTATGGGATAAGAAAAAGAAAAGTCACAGCAGCACTACTGATGACAGGGGGTAAAAGTTACAGCCCACACATGAAAAACCCCTGATAACAGACAGTACCAATGGCTCCTTTCATCACATTTTCTTGACCAGAAGGAACCTCTTCTTCCTAGAAAACAGTCCCTGTACCCTGCCAATAATGTAAGGGGTATAGAATAACCAGTGGGTCCCTAGCCATGTCCATTCCCAGCTACTGCAAAAAAAATTAACCCTGTCCTGGCTAGAACCAGTACAGTTATTGCCATCTATTGCCAAAATTCCTTCACTAACACAATCAGATTGTTACTCTTTTTGAAAGTTAGTGTTAGCACTTACTCAAGCATCTTCCTGGATAATATCTCTTTTACAGTTTACTTGATCCCAAACTTTGTCTGCTCATATTTGAAAACTGGAGGATCTCTAAATCTCTTTTGAAAAACTATCATGTTTGAACCAGTAGGAAGATTTAATGCCTTTCCCTGCAGGAATATAGCAGTGGTATAAATATCACCTGTGACACTAGCTACCTGATTCTTGAACCAACCAACCAAAAAAATAAAAAAATTATCTAGTGCCTAGCATCCAGTCCACACCCAGGTCACTGCAGCATGTGCTATGGAATAGGTGCTGATGGGCAGACTGAGATTTCCAGTTGTATCAGTGGAAGATGATTTATCCAGCAAGTAATGCCATAGTCCATATATATTCCAGGAGATCCAGATATTTGTCTCATGTCTTTCAGAACAAAGAAAGTACACACAGAAATTTAAGAAATTCTTTCTCTATTTGCACAGAAAAGACCTGTAAATGTTCTACTTCCAACCTTTCTCTGTACCGCTGACACTTTCCAGTTGTGCAGCTACTGCAGATCTTGATGCTATCAGCAGATGTACCAAAAAATTAGGGCCTCTACAGTAACTCTACTACCTTGAAAATCACAAAAATCTGTAACTACAGTTTGCAAGTCAGAAAATCATAGCAACTGTATGATCAGGATGATAAACTGACATTTCCAAAGAGATGATAGATTTCTCATTTCTCCAGGCAATAAATGTACATACTCAATGTTTTCTAGACTAATTTAATGCATTTTGCAGATTAATTTTTATTGTTAACTTCATACAATATCAGATTTCTTGTATTCACAAATCATCAGCAGCATCCCTCACATGTGCAATACTGTCTAGACATCTTTGAAATGGAATCCTGGGAACAGACAGGAGCTGAGGGCCAGGCAATGCCTCTGCTTGACCTTCTGGTGCAACAGGGCCACAAAGGAGTTGGGGAGAGCACCCAGAACCTTGCCTTTGACCCATCCATCTTCCACATTTTAAATGAATCTTTCAATAGATCACAACATGTTACAAAGGTTCAGGATTGACAGGAGGGGAAAAAAAAAAGCACAAATGTAGCAGCCTCATTAGGATTCTGCTCTCAGAGACTCCACACAGCTTTGTCTTTTGAAGAGTAAAAGCTGCTTAACAAGTCAGCAATAGCTTGGTCCCCTCCAGAACAGCTATGGTAACAGTCTTCATTGCACAAACACGTTTCTTGAACTACTTTCCCAAGTCCCTGCTAATGCAAACCTGTGGAGTGAAATAAATGCAAGACAGCTCTTTTGTCTCCCTCGGTTTTTAAAACACTCCACATGACAAGTATATCACTCCTGCTTCGTGTCTTTTGCCTTCTGTTAGAAATTATTCATCAAAATACACATTTCTGAGATTAGGGATGAATAGTTCATGCAACTAAATTCACAGAATCAGTTACACAACTGCAGCCAAAGTTAACCAAAGATTTCAGAGATTTTTGTTCTAGTAAAGCTATTTGGCAGTGCACTTTGAGATGCACTTGTTCAAGCCCTTGAAAAAGCTTTTTATGGTTAACAGAAATGCATTAGGGTGGTTACACAATTATGCTAACCAGGGGCCATAACAAAATCAATTTACCCACCCCAAAAAAACAATTGAAGCTCTTCCCATTTTTAGAGACTGGCAGGCAGAAGTTGATTTTCCCTTTCACTCCCATTTTCTCTGAAAATCTGGACACGAACCTCTCCCAGCACTTAGCTGTCCTTACTGGAGTACCTGCAGGGGAGTGCCCTCAGTGCCACATCTGGACTGGGCAGCCAGTGCTGTTGCTACAGCAGGTTTGTGGCTACTGCATCGAGCCTGAAAAATTTAATATCAAAACCAATTAAATATATCATGCTTAAATATATAATAATGATATATAATTAATATCATTAATACAATGAACAGAGAAATAAAATTACTTAAGCACTGTCATATAGATGGTTAATACTAAAACTAGATGGACTGCTACTCTTTTGCTTTGCCTAGCCTGAAGTAAAAAGTATGATTCTGTATATGCAAGGCGCAAGGGGCAGGCTACCTCAGGCCCTTTCTCAGCAGCAGATCTAACATGTCACGTAATCTTCCACAGGAATTTGATCCCTTCTGTACAACTTTCAGCTACCAAGCTTCAGGGTTCTAATGCTAAAAACACTAAGACATTAAACATTTGCTTTAAAATCTTTCTGCCGTACTGTATCCTCCTGAAACAGGGACCCTGGCCATAAGGGGCAGGAAGCATGAACTTATTAACAAAACATCTGAAAAACATATACATTTCTGATTAATAAATCACAATAGAAGCATTAATCTCAAGAGTAAATGAATGAAAACCACAAAGAAAAAGTCAGCTTTTGAGATTTCTACTGATAAAACCTTGTATGCTAGTTGTTTTAGAATATTGATTGTCCCAGTCCTTATACATACCCAAGTTTCTAGAGTGTGGAATCAGAGACAAAAATAAAGTACTTAAAAATTAATACACTTTTGCTTCCTACACAATTCTAAACACAAGGCATATCTAGCCTTTATTGAAGGGCTGATAATGCCAGTATTGTTTCCCTTCTCCCTGCTCCATCCTTTTGCCCTTGTGCAAAATTTGAATTGAAGAAGCAGAAACTATACTATTATCCCAAAAGCACAACACTGACATAGATGGCATAGCATGCATATGTAAAACCACACATTTTATTTATAAAGCCTAGGAAGTCCTAAGGATTTTAGAAAGTTTCAAAATTACAAAAGTTAAATAAATATACATGCTTAGGGTAATATATGCAATTCATTTGAAAGACGCTCAGGGACTCAACACTTCAAGAAATCCATTAATTTCTAAAACACATCATTCTTGCCCTTTGAACAGAGACAGAGAGATGAGCTCAGAGCAGAAAGTCTTTCAACACCCGTGGAAGGAAGAGGACCATTTAGAAGCAGTGGCTGGAAAGCCCCCAGCATAGGACTTAGCAGTAGCACCAATTTCCCTGAACAGCACAGAACTCTTCTGAAAGGAACTACAGGATTAACAAGTCTTATTTCTCATGATTTGAATACTATCTACTTAAATTTAGGAAATTTAGATAGAGGCCTATACACCCCAGGGGTGAGATAAAATTACAGCATAAAAACCATCACTCAGAATGGCTTGAAGTTCAACATAATTAGTGAAAAGCATTTCCATTTCTTTCTTCCCTTCTCTTTACTTTATAAGCAGTTAACGTTAAATGTTAAAAAAAAAAAACAACCCTAACCTGAAACAACAATGTGTTTTCTATCAGACACTGACAAATTGAGAGGGAAGGGAGAACAGTCACATTTCTAAGATCACTTTGTGTTATTTTTACATGTACAAGAGAAACATCTGAAAGTATTATACAGAATATGATGGATTTAACTGGTGCTACTGAGGCAAAGAAAATAAAACACCTTGCATATTCAGTGAATCATTCTAGATACAAATCATAGAGAGATGTTAAGAACTAGGTGTGGCAATCAAAGAGAGTTCATAAGCAGGACACAATTATGTGAGCAAAAAGAACAGGAAGTCTCAGTGCTCCTCAACAGCCTGACGGGACAAGGGCTTTGCAGTCCTTTGGTCTTATTCGGCATCTGATCAGGGCAGCAGAGCAAAAGGTGAACAGTAGTCAATAGTAGGTCATCAGCACATCTACAGAGGCATAACTGAGAAAGTGTCTATACCTCTAATGAGTTAGCTTCAATGAGTTAATTAGTTAGGAAAAAATTGTGTAACCAAGTGTGACTATGAAAAGTATTTTCAGTGGACTAGTTCAGATATTTAAAAAGAAGGGGAGAAAAAGTGTTCTTGCAAAGACCCATTTTGCAAGAGCCATAGTTTTATGTTGCCCTTTAAAAGTAGACAGATAAGGGGAGAAGAAAACTTATGATTCAGAAATAAGTCTGAATCATTTTTCCCTGTAACTACACTTAGAGGACAGTATTCAGACTGCTGTATTAAGGGTTAGCATCACAGTATAACTCCAACACACAAATATTTCTAATTTGTCCTTAAATTCTCTAATTTAAAATTTATGGTGCCATTAATCCAAATCAACTGAATGTCACCATGACAATCTAGTAAAGAATCTGATCTGCAAACCAGCATGGTTCTAGAAATACACACTAAAGTGTGTGTATATATATATATATATATATGCATGCACACATATCCAACTACATCCAACCCAGTGCATTTTGCTATTTGATGATTCATTAACACAAACATAATCATAAGCATATTTTGCTCTCAGTTATACATACTTATATTTAATTTCTAAATATTTAAACCAAGATTTTTTTCAACATTTACAGCATCCAACACATTTTTCCCTTCATTCATATGGAAGAAAAATGTTCATATCCATAAAAATTTCTATGTCTTTAGTAATCAGAACGTCTTCAGCTAATTAGCAAATATGGAGTCTATTATTCAGATTTTAGTGAGCCTAAATTAATGAGCATGAGAAGGGATATTTGTTTTTGTAGGGGCCAGGTTCACATTCTACTGAACAGAAAGTGGTTTGCCTGAGTATTTGGACTTCAGAATTCAGCCTTTGAGTAGCTCAGTGAAAGACCTATGAATGACTATTGTGTCAAAATTTTGTTTGGAGAAGGCCCTAAAGCTTCTTTTTGTGTAATTCATGTAAGTCTTGAACTTCTGATATTCATCAACACAGTGCTTATATACTCTACAAAACAAAATCTTATGTCATGCATCATTAGATGATTTCACACTGCTCCTCCAGTGTGGCTCACTGATGTTAAACACAGTCTTGGAAAATCTCTTTGTACTATTTGGTAGTCTCAATATCGCACTTGTAGTGCAATGAGTCAAAGATAACTTATGCTGTGGCCCAAATAATTTTTAAACTATACCTTTTTGGTTTTTTTTTTTCTCCATTTGCTTTCTGCATTTAAATTACAATTATTTTGTACAGAGTCGCAGACTCAACATGAGAGAAGTTATGTGCCCTCCCCACCTATTCAACCAAAAAAGGGTAAGCAGGCTCTACCATATAAGTCCAAAAGTCAGTGTATTCGGCTGTTTTCTTCCACAAGCCATCAGAATCCTAATCCAAAAACAGTTCA
Organism: Peucedramus taeniatus; assembly: GCA_013400575.1. Lineage (NCBI taxonomy): Eukaryota > Metazoa > Chordata > Aves > Passeriformes > Fringillidae > Peucedramus > Peucedramus taeniatus. The sequence goes on from WBNO01013580.1 coordinate 112,809, forward strand.
CACTTAAGGGGGGATATGCTTGATAAGCCACTTGCTGCTTATCAGGAAGCTTATAAGGAAAGACTCCATAAATGTGAAAGGCACCTTACTGAGGGAAGGGAGCAAGAATTTCCTTTCTAAGCAAATTGATTAAAAAAAAAAAAAAAATTATTTTCACTAACTCAAAAGTGTGGCCATGATTGTTACCTTCTGGGGAGTTTTATTCTCCCTACAGCTGCCATCCCCTCTCGGGTTTGGAGGAAAATCTCCAGAGAAATGGCAGGACAACAGCTCACTCCCCCTGACTTCCCATCAACATACTGGCCTCTTCCTACTGATAGGAAAATCTTTTATAACACAGCTTACCCCAAGAGCTCATGTTCTGCAACAGACAGTGTAGCAATGCAATTAAAGCTAAGTGGACTGAGAACAGGAGAAGTTATTTTTGAACCACAGGAAACCATGCCATTTTTTCATTTTGCTATAATTTCCGTAGAAGGCTTTACATCACGTCTAGTGTAACTCACAGCTTGGGTTTCCCTGTTTCAACTGTCCTGCTCTACAAAATATTCAAATTCAGGAAGACAAAGTATTTTAAGAGCTTGGCTAGAATGATGGAATGCTCAAAAAATCACAGAAACAATGAAACTATATTACTAATTTCCTTAATTCAGTTTTACTAATGCAGAAGGAATTATTTCCTTTTTTTTCTGAGGTTTAGTGCACAACACTGCAAGGCTTGAATCGTTGCGTGGTTTTGCTTGCTTTTTTCTCCTTGGTAAGGGAACACAAAAGGAACAGCATCTCTCATGGCATACATGGTCAAATATAAATCTCTCTCCCATATCCCCACCTACTTTTCATTACGACAAGAGCACAGATTTTTGACCCTGCTCCAGAGGCTCTTTGTCTTCAGTAATGCAACCAGTTAATGAGCAGGTCTTTAACTGGGTAGTGTATAATGGTGAATAAAGCTTACTACTCTTTTAAATTACATATTCAGGTGACTACATTCAGATGCATTTGATTTTTTCTTCCATCTTTCATTCTTGTTTCAACTCAGAATTAAAACTAAGTCTATACACATTTCCTAAATGCTTTAATGAGGGTGGGTAGCCAGTGAATCATCAAAAGGTTACAGAAACTGTTCTTGGCTCAATTTTATCCCTCACACTCATATTTGTGTTCAAAGTTCAAGATCTCTCAAGCACAAGAATTTGTCACTGTTCCACAACTTTCAAAACACACATTTGTGGTAAGAGTATCCATGCTTCTTCCATCCATGCAAAGAAAAATTCAAATACCTTCTGAGAAACCAAAGGAACCTTACACATCCTTTTTAGGATTCTATGTACTTCAAGAATTGACAATAACCCCATAAGTACTGGCTGTTCCCTAGTCCTTCATTAGGAAGCTCTGTAGCCAGAAGATATCTTTTTTTTTTTTTTTGACCGACTAGTGATTTGCAGAGATTCTATTTTTTTTAGCAAATCTGAGACAATTTAAGATGAATTAACCCAAAGAAGAATTATTTATTTGACAGCAATTTGAAGAAGCTCTCCAAACACTGAAACATAAATTTACCACTGGTCAACTCTGACAATTTAAAACAATATATTTTGTATTGTTGCTCAATTTAATTATTCCACAGGGTACAGTTTATCAACCTTAAAATTCTTTAAAACAAAATCAATATTATCACTGCAGCCCAGCAATGTGTTTTATCTTCTGTGGTAGCCTCTTTAAAAAAGCAGCAGTCATTAGGTTAAGACTGGAGGAGGGGACAGTCCTTCCTGGAGCACATTTTACATTTAATCTGTAAAGATGCATAAAACTGTTGATGTACTCAAACTGAATTACTCTGCTGACAACTAAGGTATTCATATAGTTTATACTTTGCTATTCTTCTTTTCAGTTTTAAGCTTCTTTTTTTCTTAAGTCTTCCATGGTTTTTTTAGCAGCTGTCATCTTCCAAGGCCCCTCCAGTTACACATTTGAGATTTAGCAAGTGTGCAGAAAAGTCTAAATCCCTTAGCAAATGGCTTCCATGGCATTAATGCATTAGGCACACTAATTTCTCTCTGTTGGTTTACTTCTGTACTGACAGAAAGAAAACCATTCTTTGCTCTTTGCAGAGGTTACCCTATGTTGTCACAGTAAGCATGCCAACCTACACTGGTACTTTTCTACCAGCTCCAACATATTAACCGTGTGCTGGTTAAATTCTATTTTTCACCAGAAGTTCAGAGGGCTGCAGTGTAACTGTTACAAATAAAAATTCAATAAAATGCAAATAAAATACAGCACAGCTATATTTGAAATTTTTCTGTAGGTATAGTTCTCCTGCTATACATGCCATGAATTTTTCTTTACAGAACACAATGCTCAGCAAATGATGAACACTGGTCCTTGTTTGAGAAGTGCAGCATCATGAAGGAAAACTGTGGTGTCATGGGGGCAGATGTTATGAGGAGGAAAGAAGAGAAGACTACATGCACTTGGGTAGATGTTTATTCCCAAGCCTGAAAAGGTAGAATAAATATTTTCTGAGTTCATCAAGAAAAGTGGAATCAACTTCCACTAAAAACAGGCAAGATACTCAAATATTTTAAGCAGTAGCACTAATAATTCATGAAGATGCAGCTTTCAGCAGCATCCCATGCCTATGAAGTTACAGCATTCTCACAACCTGCTCATATGTAGCTTCTAATACAAACATTTTAGACAAATAATTGTATGGCTTCAACCAGTTGTCATGATTCCCCTGACACTGTAGTTTTAAAGGTCAAGTATGGTGTGTCTAAGCAGTTAAGGTTTTGAAGCACACTAAGAAGAAATTAAAATTTAGGGAAGAAGCAGGGGTGCATGATCTTCCTTTGAACTCAGTCATGTGGAATTCAGTGATTAGAACCAAGTTAATATACTGAAGAATAAATTAAATTTATTTGCAAGTAGTTCAAATGATGTCCATCTCCATCTTAAAATAATTTTCAAACAGTTATATTTGCAGACTTCTTTGCATTAAAGGAAATTTATGGTAAAAAATAGAATCCCAAGAAAAAGAATTGCTACTTAGCCAATCCCCAGCATGCCTCCATGCTAACGTCAAATTATTTTTCCTTCAAATTCTTCTTCATCCCTATTCTTTTCCAACATGTACTTCTAGCTAAGATAGAAGAGTGCATTGTTTAAGGACTAGAGGATCAAGGACATACTTCAAGTTGACTAGCAGTTGCTAAAATAGGAACAGTTATAACAAAAAATAATCTTTTTTTTCAAGTGTTTCCAGTAGAACACCTGCTTTCCAAAACACGTGGCTCATATATGGATAATTGCTTGATTGCTTGTTTTCATGTCCTTGCCAGGAAATACTGGGAATTTATCTTTGACATGATAGAAAAGTACAGCTTTGTTGATATTAGCAATTTTTCTATTTAGTCTTGTTAGAAGACATTCTGAACCTACTAGGAAAAAAAAAAAGCCTCATCAAAACTCACTAATTAAATTACTAGCAAGGTAAGAGTACATTGCATGACTTTATTCTACAACATTTCCAAGTTATTAACACATCAGCATTGCTACTCAGTGTCAAACATCTACTTATTTTTAAGCGAGGTCTTCAGAAAAATTGCCTTCCCATTGCTGTTTTGTGGGGAAGCATGTTGTCCCTTATAGAGACTGACTGTCTTCTTCCAAACCTGGCATGCTCAAGTTTACAAACCACAGCTACATGTCCTCTCAACCAAGAGCTAGCAAGAATCCCATTGTGTTAATATCATCTATTTAGAACACCCCTGCACGTTCATCAATGTACTCATGGATACAGGCACTGACTAAAGTGCTAAGTGGAGGTAGACAGGCCAGAAGATGCACTTCACTCATCTGACTGCTGGTCCTGGCCTCTGGGCTACTATGCCAATGTTTGCATCTCCAAAAGCAGCACACTAGTCTTTCATTTGTCAGGGCTCTGAAGCATTTCTCACTTCCATAAAATCAGTAAGCCTCGAAGGAAGAGGGAATTTAAATTGAACCCAAGGAAGCCTCCAAGTGAGTTTCTGAAGCAGTTTAGCATTTACCAAAAGGAAATTTTCTCTAGGAGATACACTCCAGCACTCTGGTCAGGGAAGCAGCTCAGGAGGTCAGAGGAATGCAGGTAGAGAGAGTAATCTTTTACTTCTTTTACATATAAATGCTTTCTTTATTTGTCTGCTAAAGTCTAAAATCATTAGTACCCATATTATCTATTTTGAACTGCAAGTAGTTTCAGATGCATTTTCACCTAATCCATTTTGAATTAAAGGTAATTTCCAGGAGAAAATCTAATTGCTTACCAAAGAATGAAGTATCTGCCTATCAGGGATTAAATAACATGCATTCACATCCCACGTTCATCATTTCAGCAGATAAAGGGATAATAAGATGTGGTTCAACAAAAGTAGTGCTTACCTCTGAGAATTAGCATGACTAGACTTTGAGGAGAAGGAAGCATCTTCCAACAATAAATGAAATCCAGGGTCTCTCTTTCCCTATTGTCAGAGAAAAGACCTTGAGGGGTTTTGGTTGGGTTATTTCCAAAGGAGCTGATAGCAGCTTCCTTTAAGGAAAAGACTACTGAGCTCATCTAGTTCCACTTGAAGCAGTTTCTGCCTTCACAGTGCTGGCTGCAACATGCCCAGTCAAGACATGTCTCTGACAAGAAAATGGAAATTGGCTTCAAGCAAATGGACAGCACAGAACTAATCCTGGGATCAATCTCACATTGCCCAAGCATTACAGTATATCAAGGGGCAGCTGCAAACTTCCAATGTCACCCACAGCAACACACGAAGTCAGGCCACTGGTATCCCTTTGATTCAGCCTGGAATAAGGCTCAAGAAGCCACTTTAAAAAAAAAATCAATGTAGAAAAATTGAGTGTTACTTCCATCCTCCACTGAAATAGATAAAAACTCTTACACAAAATCCTTACTTGATCTACCTATAGGCACTGTCATAATTATTTATGTTTTATGGAATTGATTAAAAGTTCAATAGTAGACAATTACTCTTGTCCTTAGAAATAGGGACCACTTGAAAACAGAAGGAGAATTTGGAAGTTTAATAGATGCATTTTGTCATGACAACACTTCAGCAAACAAGCTGTAACTTTAAAATGAAGGGCTTTCGTTTTAAAAAAGGTACCAATTTTCAACTAGCAAGATGATTAATTAACAGAACAGAATGAAAGCTACCAAGGAGTTATCCATATTCAGTAACCAAGGCATATACTTTGATTGAGTCAAACGTGCTACTCTGATCAACCCACACACATTCTGCATCTGTAGAAAAATTGAGAATGTTAGAGATTATTCGCCATAGACTTAATTGATGAATTTATGCCTTACTGGATTTAAGTTAATATTTTACTAAACATTATATAAGTGGCTTCACTGCAGATACAGGAGACAAGGTTTGTTTCTCTGGCTGTCTCAGGAGTGCAGGTTACTACTCTCCTTGCTGAGGGACCAGGGTCTTTTACAGTTAGCTAAAACAGCCGAAACAAAGAAAAATATGCTACCACTTCACAGTTCACAGACTGTTCCTGTCACCATTAGTCAGTATTTTCACAGTCAGTGAAGCTACTGGTATAGCAGGCTTCACAATTATCCAGCTTATAGTATTAGAAGCATGCCCTTCTATTCCCTAGAAAAATACTTTAGCCAAAAAGAAAGGGGGGAATAACCTTGTTCTAGGGCAGCAGAAAGCTTAATTTCCTTCATTTATAGGATGTATTTCCAAGGTCCAGCTGTGGCTGAGAGATGACTGAGAAATTTTTGAAATAAGAAATGGGGTATGTCTTGTGTGTCAACATCAGATATATAAAACAGATCAACAGAACATACTCTATTCTTTTTTTCTGATCATGTTGATGATCCTCAGAAAAAAGTGCATTATCATTATGCACCAGCTTCAACTGGATTAAATTAGATGCCATCTGATAGAAGACTCAACTTCTCTGCCTTACTCTTCTGCAGTTTCATTTAAGGTAATAGGATTTTTGGTACCACTTGGGTAGTAACTCCATAGCTAAAAATGTTTTTTAAAGGTAAGCTACCTGTTAACTGTCTTTTGTGGATAAATTAAATAGGCTCATTTAACACAAATATACTTTGTTAGTCTATGATGAATGATACCATGCTAAAAAAATACCGGAGGATATAGCTACATCAGAATTCAAGAAAACATTAATATCTTCTAAGGGAACTGACTGATTGCTAGCATGCAAACAGAATCACAGAATATTCTGAGTTGGAAGGGACCCTCAGGGGTCATTGAGTCAACTCAAGTGAATGGCCCAGATGGGGAGTAAACCCACAACCCACGCTCTACCCAACTGAGCTTTTGTTCTCATATACTACAGGTATTCATCTCCAGACTTGCAAAGAAATCAGTGTAAAAACATGAAACAGTAATTCTTCTGGCTACACAACAGTATCTTAATCTTTCATCAGCATTCATGCTGTTGCAATTATATTCAAAACAGATTTTTGCTCATGACTAATGTCTAAGAATACTCTAATGATCAGAAGATTGTATCCTAAAAATATCCCAGATCTCTTCTTTCATTTTGGAGTGATAGATCTCTATAATATTTTCAGATAATAATTTAACTATTATGTAACAATATATTTGCAATGCAGTTCATCTCTATGAAATAAACTCTTTAGATTTAGGTTTTTTTTAATTTATGCTTCTTTGGATCAAGACACATCTTAGTAAGATTTTGGTCAAGCCAGTCAACTACCTTGAGGTCATCCTGAATGTTTTTTCTTGCTCTAAAGGAAGTCCATTAATATAATAAGGATACATACTCCTTATGTAAAATTATGTATGTGATTTCCTATGCTCTCTTTCAGAAGACTGACAACACTACTAAGTAGTTTCTTCTAAAGCTTATCATTTTCTAATACACAAGATTTTTTTTAGATAAATTTGACCAGAGCAAGCAATATTTGCACCAATTGTTATGAATTTATGCTTTTAAGAGTTATAGACAGCTATGGTCTTTAGCATCAAACCCTGATGGTTTGCAGGTTTGAATGATGTCCTTCAATATTTCTCTGCTCTATTTTGTGACAGTAAGAAATTTACCAAGTAGTATAAAGCATCTTCCCTAATGTGAACAACCAATGACAGCTGCAAAATAATTTTGACATTTGGAGAGTTGTTAACATGCTCACATTCTCTTTAGCATCTTGAACATGCTAATTATACATTTCATTACTGAAGGGAAAAAAAAAAGGCAACCAGTAAATTCAATGCTTGAATTTTGCTGCATCTTCTTCTTACTGCATGATCACATTAGAATGATGAATTCGGGATAAAATAATGTACTGGCTTGTGCCTCTTGAGAGTACTACCCCGTTTAGGAAATATGGTTCTTACTAAGAATTACGTGAAACTAAGTCAGTGATATTCACATAGCAAATGGCACAGCAGTTCCCCAGTGCGAGAAGTGACATGCATCCTTCCTCAACTGCACACTAAAATCCATGGTGCCTCAAGAGGAGAGTGATGAGGACTCATGCACACCCCACCCTTCCACTCAAAAAGCCTCTGGCCAGAAGCACAGACCCAAGACTGAAGTTCCCAGTGAGCTGTGGCTCTGCTGCCAAGGATAAATCCTCTGTCTGGAACAGTGTGGAATTTCACTATATTCTACCAGAAGCTTCTTAAATGGGGCCTATTTTCCCCCTGAGTATCTGCCCTTAAGTTGCTGTAAGTAAGTGAGACACGATTAAATCATCAGTTCATAACTTATGATGTTTCTTTTTGCACACTTTGCAAAGGGCACATTATAACAGATGAAACTTGCAACCTTACCACATGCTACTAAAATTACCTTCAGAACAGACATTTATGAAAAAATTTACTTACCAAAAACATTTATCTCCTATGTATGCATATGAGCCATATATTTATGTAAACCTAACTTCTGTTCTACTATATTTGATAAAAACATATATTTTCTAGATTAAAACAATTTTAGAAAGCTATAATACAATCAAGCTTTTTAAGCAAGAGACAGACATGCACAGAAATGTGTTCCCACTGAGTCATGAATGTCCAAGTGAGGCAGGGTGTAGAGAAAACTGAGCAGAATCAGCTAACGTAGCTTAATAAACAAGTCTTCATGCACTGAAGCTGTTCTTTGGGTCTGAAACTAAAAGACTCTGCTAAGAAAAAGCCGTCAAGCTCATCTCCAGGAATAGGAGGTCGGTATTATTCTTTCTATTCTAGGCCTGAATAAAAGCTTGCATGGATCTGGTGCATATAACTCCCAAACTTCTCTCATTGAGAGCAGTCCTTTAAAGAGCATGTAAACAAATGACCCTAGATCATCACTTTGGCAGATGGCACTGTAATCCAAACAAGGTCAAACATAAACCAATAATTGTTACCCTTAGAAATATATGGACTTTTTCAGAACCACAGACAACCATTTCATAAGTTATGTCTCCCCTTCAGAGGGGAGGCATAAATAAATAGCCAAGAGCAAGGCAACTCTCAGATTTCCCCTTGCCTGGGAATTTCTTGAGAGTCCTTTTCACAGCCAGATGGTCGAAGAAAGAGTCAGAGCTGCCTGGCCTTCGTTCTCTCTCTGTTTATTATTTCTTATCTATAACATGTTCTCCCTGACCAGCCACGATGCATTCAGCAGGTCAGTCCAAGGCACACTGCCCACCCCTGGGGCTGTGTTGTCTTTTTATAGTATAAACTACGTATACATTATTTACAGTTAATTCCCAATACCTATCACCTATGTTAGACAGTGAACTTCTACTTTAAACCAATCCCCAAGTGCCAACATTACCAATAAGATGGAGACGATGAAGAAGAAGGAAGGAGGGCTGTACATGCCCAGATTCCTCCATCTTGACCCCCCGTACACTTCTTGACCCCCCCTGTACACTTCTCATATGAATCTTAACATCCTATTTCTCTACTCAGTAATAAGCTACTTATTTTATTCTACTTTCCCTGGTTTGTAATTCCTCATATAAAGTTGGTAACTGTTTCCATGACTCGAGATCCAAGGCAGAGGGGTCTTTGGCTCCAAGCTCTCCAAGCCCCCTGCCAGGGTCTCAGCCCATCCAAGGCAGCAAGAGGATTTCCTGGTTTCCCACAGGCAACATCTCCTACTGTATGAAGTACAGGTTTTGTCAGGGGTAGAGTTAATTTTCATCACTGCATTAGTATGGGGCTATGTTTCGGGTTTGTGCTGAACACAATGTTAAAGACACAGCGGTGTTTCTGTTATTGCTAAGCAGCACCTACACAGCGCCAAGGACTTTTCCTCTCCTTATCTCACCAATGAGTAAGCTGGAGGTGTTCAAGGAGTTCGTAGGGAACACAACTGGGATATCTGATCCCAAGTGACCCAAGGAATGCCCCATATGATGATCCATATGGCATCACACTCAGAATAGAAAGTCAGGTGACCATTACGTGTGATGAAGCCCTGCTTTCCTGGGATAGCTGAGCCCCTGTCTGCCCCTGGGAAGGGGTGAATTTATTCCTTGTTTTGCTTTGCTTGCATGCACAGCTTTTGCTTTACTTATTAAGCTGTTTTCATCTCAAGCCACAAGTTTTCTCACTTTTTCCTACTGGAGAAGAGTGGGCCAGCAGTGGTGGGAATGAGTCACTGCTGGGGTTAAATCACAACATGTCATTAAACTGTATCCCACAAATCAGCTTCTCAGTTGCTGCATTCCAACACAGAAGGACTGAATCATGAGCTGCAAGGGGAAATTTTGTGTTCCCTTTGGTTTTAAAATCCAGCTTTACTATGTGTCCAGTATATAGAGCTGATTGTTATTTCTTCTTATCTGCTAATTGCCACAGATTGTGATGATCTATTTATATCCTCAAAACTACTCCTAAAATGTACTGCGAAATAGTCGCCTGAGGATTCCGAGGCCAAAAGTGATCAATCATTTGGCACATATTGTATTTTTCTGCACAACCAAATTATATTACTGTTTCTCATTTTAAAAAATCACTACAGTTCACAGAGAGAAAAAAAAGAAGGAACTATATGAGGAAATCTTTGTTTTTAAATCTAATATAAAAGGGAACAGTAACCAGCCTGCAGATTTTTAGTTATTCCCTCTGGATGTGGCAGGTATGCCCATTTTACATAGGCAGACTCATCTTTCAAGAGGATATAGATGCCACTTTGAAGCAACACACTTCAAGCCTACAAAATAATAAAGCATTATGACATTCAAAAGTGGATATCTACATTTAGCTGTGACTACTCCAGCTGTGTCTGGAAAGCCACAGCCCAGCAGTACCACGTACCAGTAACACACATCTAAGAACTGTTTTTCCCACTGAGCAGCCTCTACCTCACCCCTCTCCTGTGCTCATTCACAGGTTGTTCTCTGTGAAGCATTCATGACAAGGCTTCATTCCTTTTGCTACAACTCACCTTCATGACATGGGTCAACAAGTAGCATGGGCAGGTGCCGTTTGCTCCTAACCCCTATCCTGGTCACTATGAGAATGTTGAACACAAGGAAAGGATTTGTTACACAGATGGGATCACTTCTTGGTTGCTGCACTGTTCAAGTCTGAAAGAGTTTATAGTTTGTGAAAGAAAAACAAAAAAAAAAAAGGAAAAAAAACCACCCCAAACTTGCCACTGTGACCATTTCCTTTTCTTTTTTTTTTTTTAATTTCTCCTTTCCAAGAACCTGCTTGTTGTCTTATTATTTCCATCACTTTTAACTGAGGCTGTCAAATTTCTCCACTCAGAGAAATGGCAAACACTTGACTTTGATTAGGAGCATCGGGTTTGTAAGTGTAATAGCACTAGTATCTACTTGACTGACAAGAGCTGAATCTATTCAGCTGTATTGACAGGAAGAGGTCTGGTACCCTGCTTTACATACTTTCCTTTTCCTTTTTTAGCACCTGAAAGGTTATAACAGGCATTTTTGGAGCTTTTCAATGAGAGAGAAAATGAGGCCTGCAAACAGGTCAGCAGTTCAAAACACAAATTATCTGCATGTTTTGCTTTAGGTGATAGACTGCCATTGTTTCTAAAGTAGTCTAATTCTTACTCCGGAGAAAACAGGATGTGTAAAAGGCAGAAAATCACAACTCAACCATGAATGAAGACAACTATTTTAAGGATGCAAAAGACACAGAATACTGATGCATTTTTATTGCCAAAGCATTAATTAAAACTCTATTCTCATACCACAGGGCTGAGGAACTACCCGATGACTTTACATTCTCAAAAACATCTTAGAAGCTGAACTGCAAACATGAAAAAAGTGGACATTGGACTTTCAAGCAATCTTTGTCTTAATTTCGTAGTATAAATACTAACACAAAATATGCCTCTCCACTAATAGCTCTTCAGAACTTAAGGGTGATTAGTTGTGTCACATTTTATGTTAGCATTGTTAAGATTCTACTGTACAGATTCTGAAAAACAAAGGTAACTAAAATGTTTATATTATTTATTCTGAAAGCCAAGAGACTTTGCAAGTAACAGGATGAGATCTTTGCCCAGGAGCTGGTTTTGATATCAGAATTCAGTCCTCCTCACTTCTTGTTCTGCACACATTAGCACTGTCAAAAATTTTTGTAGATGAAAAGCTATATTATTATGTTCCTCCTTCTTTGGCAGGCCAACAGATCTTAAGATTTACTGACATGATCCATCTTTCAAACCTAGTAAATTCTCCTGAGCTTAGTAAAAGAGGGGGAGGTGGAGTGGGACCTTACAGCTTTATTGTGTCCACTGCACTGTAATCTTATTCACCTCCCCTCCACAATTCAGCACTTTCTAGCATGCTTTGTCTACATAGGAGGAAAAAGTGCCTTGTTAAATCTATACAATATTAGTTTAATTAACTTATCCATACTGGATCTGGCTGGAACAGAATTAACTTTCTTCACAACAGCCCATATGGTGCTGTGTTTTGAGTTTGTGGCTAAAACTGTGTAGATAACAACACTGTTGTAGCTGTTTCTGAACAATTAAGTGGACACAAAAAAGCTGGGGGAAAAGAAAAAAAAAGCATTTTATGAAGCACCAAGGCTTTCTCTCTGTCTTCCCCTCCTCTCCCCAGCAAGTAGGCTGGGAGTAAGAAAGAAACTGAGTGAGGACACAGGACAGGTGAGTTGAGTTGGCCAGAGGGATGTTCCATCCCATCCAACGCTATGCTCAGAGCTCACTGCCCTCTCCCAATGCTCCCAGTTTGAAACCAGAGAGAGCAAAAGTGTTCATTCATCAAAACCAAGAGTTTAAGAACTGAAGGAAAATGGGAGAGTGGAGGGGAAAGACAGCCAAGTCACTCAGCCAGTCTAAGAAGCCAAACCCTCTCACCTTCTTAACTGACAAAAATCAAGAACACAAAATTGTCTCCAGTCAAAACTGCGATGGTTGAGAATTATGCAGGCTATTAGTTCTCTGTGGCACAGATTCTGCTTTTGCATACACATGCTTACTTTTTACCAAGCTGTAGTTTTTACACAGTAAAAGCTTTGTGAAGGGCATTACATTACATCTTACCACACTAAGGCTTTTTGAAGGATAAGGTATGAGGGGAAAAAAGCATCTGATTCAGCAGCAAGAAATAAATTTGAATATTCTTGTCCATGTGATGAGATAGCAAAGTCAGTCCTCATATTGTCAGCCTCTTCATAACAACACCAAGGTCATTTAGAAGGAAGCAATGCCATTTGAATCTGATCTGAACAATCCCAAATACAATTAGAAACCATTTTAAAATTGCATCAAGACCAACAGCAAAGCTACTAATAGCACAGAAAAGCTTGTTCCCAGCCATCTGCCTAGTGTTTAGTTTGATAGATTCTTGGGGATAGTTAAGGAGAAAACTCCCTAGGTACTACAGCATTGATCTGTTAAGCTCTAAACCAACTTACAGAATTTCTCAAAAATTAAATTGGAAGTCCACACAATATATAAATTAATTCAATTAATTCAACCAAGCAAGTTAATTCTGCCCTCCACTTACATGTTGTTTTTTTTTTCTTTATGACCGCAAGTAAACTGCAATAATTTGTCTGAAAAAATTATTTATTCAATTGAACTTAAAAACATTATCTCCCTCCTTCTCATTTGGGCTTTCTCACATCTGACTGCTGCCAGATGTTACAGGTAGAGGCAGACAGAACATGTCATCTGCACTACTGAATGTCCCAGACACATCCTAACAAGCTGTTGGCTTCATGTGAACATTAATGGCTGATGGCAGCACAGCAGGTGCAGTGGAGGACCAGTGGGAAATGTATTGAGAAGCCCAGAATGGGCTCAGTATTTAAGGCTAGATGAAAGTTGGAAGCTGTAAAAAACTCCAGACTATTCAGTACAGATTAAAAGACATTGAGAACACAGTTTCAATTGTGACTTTCATTTCCAAATAATCCTACACGGTGTTAAATTTTTAAACCAAAGAGTCTTGGTCTATTGTATTTCACAGATGTAGGAAATCTGAGACATAATTAACAGGATGTTTATAAACTGAAGTGCATGTTAATAGCTTGCTTGACATACTGCAAAAAGGTCCAAGAGCATCAACTGGGAGATAGCAGGAGACAAATATGACTATATACACACTTGTACAAAGACAGACATTTCTTAGCTGGCTTTAAAATACAAAGCTACTACAGATAAAGGGCATTCATTACACTTCTGTGCTATTTCTAAGCAAACACAGACCTACCCAACATAAAATAAACAGCATAACAGCATAAAATCAAAACTTGGGTGGTTTTTAATCACAGTGTATGAACAACTTTCTTCTATGAGCTTGTGTCTAAAGTCGATGAACATGGCAAGAGCAACTCTATTATTGATGCATCAATGTTATTTTTTATTACCGCTATCCTTTGATGCCTCTGTAACTAGTATCACTTGTTACTTTGGTTTGCAATAATAAACTTCCTCCCCAGGATTCACACCAAATTATTTCACCACGATATGCCAGAGAAAGAGTTAAAAACTTCAGTTCCTCTAAAAAAAAAGAAATATATTCCACCAGTCTCAGGAGAAATATATAGATGCAGGTTTTGCTCTGAGAGTTTTCTAGTGTGAGTAGTCCAATAAGTGTAGCAAATCACATCTGAATTCTGCTGACATGTCACCAAAGCCTCTTCATGTCAGCATACCTGTATCTACTGTGAATGAAATGTCTTTAGAGAATGAATAAATGAATAAAACTAATCCCTCTTATTAATCTCTTATATGTCTGAGATTAACATAGAGACCGTGAACTATGTGGAAAAATCCCAGCTGTGTTATCTGATATGCAGTGTTTTCATTTCTTTACCAGCAACTGAACCAGGACCTACTCATTTCACGCAAAGAAATATGTTTGTTTTTAAAGATCACTGCAAATAGTTTCCTTAAAGGGCTGAAGTCGCCATAACTCACTGTTCTTTGACCTTCCATCTACTCAGCACAGCTATAAGAAAATAAGTTCACATCAGCGCCATAATTCTAAAGGTCCTTTTATGCCTACAAATCTTAATCAGAGAATGGGAAAGACAGAGGTATATATATATAAAAAAAATACTAGACACAAATGTGATGAACAAAGTGATATGCCTGATCATTTCTGCTCATTAAAAATTTAATGACTCTCTACCATTGCCTCTCAGTCCCTAAATTAATTTCAAGTTTCTCTCAACCAGATAAATTCTAGTTCAGACTACAAACTTTGTGCTGCTCTCCCAAAAGAAGGCAAAGTGCCAGTGACAGAGCACCCACAGATCCCTCCCCCACTACCACCACACAGGGCCATGGGCCAGTAGCCCACAACAAATGCCAGACCCCTGGGCACATTGCCAGCAGGGTCTCATCTGGTGAATGTGAGTTGTACATGCACGCACAAACTTCAGCTGCTACCACAAGCAAGTTCAGAGCAATCACTGACTTGTGTTACTGGTGGACTAATGAAATTACCTGGTTTGCTTTGCTGAAGGGAAGGTGAAGATCAAACCAAGCTCCATCTGTTCTGCATCACCCAAGGGCTTCATCAACCAACAAACAGCACCAAAATGGTGGAGGATTCTCTGTTAAGTCAAACCCATCACTTTGAACAAGGGGAAAATAATAATTTAGTAATAAAACTCCATCACAACAGCTGAAAGGTTTTGAAGTCTTTGCTGGCTTTTCCCATTTAGTATTTATTTTATTAAACCTTGACCAATACCTTAAATTCTATTTTGTACTTCCATGACTATCTAAAGTAAATAAGGACTTCCATTAAACAAACAAGGAGGATTAATTTCCCAGTCACAGATAATCCCAGCTGTTCTGCAAGTGGAACAGAAAAAACTTGTGGCTTGTGGTTGTTTGTTTGGTTTTAGTTTTTTGTTTTGTTTTGTTTGTTTATTTCAAGTTTAAACTCCCTAAAGCTCCCAACAACTTTCAAATATCTCATTCAGTAACCTAAAGCTTTGGCAGCCTGTATGCCTATCCATTTCTCAACATTTATTTCAACAGAACACAAATTGAGAGGACAAAGTGCTAATTCTTTAAATCACAGTTAAATTTACTAATGTCAATATCCCCATTAGAGTCAATGAAAGAATTTCTCTGAGGGTAGTTCATGGGTTGTGTTTACTTTTCTTTTAGATAGATAAGGGTGAAACAAAGAGATTCATTAACTTCAAAATAGCTCCATAGGGTGTTAGGGATATGAAGTGGATTCATTGTTTAACATTATATTTTCTGACTCTTGCTTTTATTATTCTTTGAATAATCAAAACCCTTGAAAGCCTGTTCCACTAAACAACTAACTTTCATATTGTTAGTTGCTTGGATAAGTCAAAGGCCAAATGTAATATAAGCTACAGGTATTTTTGAAAAAATGTTTGTTTCTTTATTTGGACACTCACAAACGCTGTCAACAGAGATCTTAATTATATACCTATATAAATATAGGTATATAAATTATATATATATAAATAATATAAATATAAATATTATACCTATATTACTGAAATACAGTATTAATAGTAGATTTGAGTTCAGCTGCAAAATACCACTGCTATTAATTGTTACCTGATACTGAATTAAAGGAGATTAAGTTTTTGAATTTTAATATTTTTATGTCAATAACATCTGTGATATTTCTTTCCACATGTTCAAGTTAGGATACTTTTAATTTAGCAGAAGTACAGATAATATTTTCTTCCAATTGAATAAATATTAAGATAGGTATCAGTTACCATCTTTAGAAAAAGCTTGAGCCCAAATGAGCAAAGGCAAAACAGGACCTGGTTGTTACCAAGGATCACGATCAAACAGGAGGAGTACTACTCCTTCTTTCTTCCTTAGAAAATCTTACAGTCTGTATATCATCATTAGTGAAGAGGAAAAAAAAAAGGGTACCAAAATATCATCCCACACTTTCTTTAATCATATAAAAAAGTCATCACATAAGCATTATTCATTCAAAAACTGTCTCATTTTTAACAGCCTGGGGCTAAAGGGAGATACAGATGGAAGAAAGTTAACAGAACAATCTACAGAGAGGAACTTGTCATGCAAAGTACTGTTTCAAAGGAAATAAGGGATACGGAAAGAGCATCCTGCACTTGATCCACTGCTAAATATAGGCTGGAAGATAGCTATTTATATGCATTTATTCCTATTTATATGCACATATATGCCAATTACTTCTGTAAATTTGTTTCCAAATCAAGCAGCTTTGAAGGACCGTACTTGCACTAAAAATGTGAGAAGGTTAAAGAAGTTTCCAGTGTGGCATTCGCTTTCCCCTAATGATTTACTTAAACAGTCCAAGATATTGTATCTCTTTTTAAGCATTAGTTATGAACATTCTTCAACATAATTATCTTTATGGCTTTATAAACTGAACTGTTGCAACATCTTTGAGTATTTAACCAGTAGCAAAGATCTGGCTTTTGAGAACACAGCTGTGTGACATCTCCACTGTCATAGCAGCAATATGTATAGCACCAAATCATGTCACCCTTCCAAGTTCTATGTGTCCAAACACAGCCTGGGAAAAACCTAAACTGAAGAACCCAATGTTCAAAAGCAATGTTGCTGAGTAAAATATTTCATACATAATGCACATTTAACTATTAGAAGTGAGATATAAATCCCATATTGCTGTCAAAGGCTATCACAAAAATCACTGCCAATCCATGCCAATGCTTATTGAAAACTCTGCTGTGCTACCAGGCTCAGAGCTCAACATCTCCTACCTTCTTTCGTATCAAAAATGACATTATTGGAATAAAATTCTGACACGTGAGAGCTAGGTCATTCTACGTACAAGTACGTACAGGTAGCATAATCTGCAATTATCTAGCCAGTTTCAAAATACAGCCCTTTCTTTTAGAGGCAGGGTACTGATCTGACTTCGAAGAACATTGTTTCAGGCAGTATACAATTATGTGTCCTAAAAGCCAAATTTAAGAGAAGACCCCTACTAATGAGGAGCACTTCACAGTATAATGAACACTGGTTAAGAACAAGCACAAGCACAGAAGGATTTCCCAAATACTACAGACAATTTCCTTAAAAGCTACGCCCAAAAACCAAAGCTGTGATTCTTCTGGGGAGATCCTGCTTCAGAAACCCTGATCCAAATCAGACACGAACTCATCTGTTGTCATTCTTCTTGGGTTTTGACCTCAAATTGCTAGCTGTTCTCAGAGTTCTTCCAAATATAATTTCACTGAGTCTAATAACTAAATTAGATAGACTACAATATATATTGTCTGAAATAATAAAACAAACTTATGATGTTCATAGTTAGATACACAGGGGAAAAAGCTAAGCCTCTATTGTGGCTTTTTTACTGCTGCTCTGCATATCATAGCAGGATTGATGACATTAGAGGCCTGTTGATAAAACCTGAAGCCTACAGCAACTTTCACTGTGCTTAACATTGTTGAGTAAACCTATAGCAAAAAGATTCCTCACACAGTTTTCTTCCTTTTTTGACCCCATAAATTAGCTGTGATGTCATTTTTTCTAATGCCAGTCTGTTCTTACCACATGGTATGTTATAAAAAATCTCTCTCAAGCCAAACTGTTTCATGAGTGCTTCTTTTTAAGTATGACTGACTGATTTGAATGCAAATTTAAAACACAAGCATACACTTCAAAAATCCATACTTTGACACAGACAACATCCCCCACACACGCTTTTCTTGCCATCCTCACTAGAGAACGCTTCCAGCTGCATGGAAGGGACTGAGCTGAACAGTGCGTGTGTTTTAGAGACAAGCAAAGAGCTGCTCAGCCTGGTCTGCCTGAGCTGCACCCCAGATTCTGGCAGCTGGAAAAATCAGAAACTTGCTGCCATCTGAATTTCAAGATTATATCTTGCTGCTAAACTCCCCTTGATAGACCAGGTCAGCCACAGGATACAGACTGCCTTCAGGGCTGTATTCTCAAAAAAAAATAAAAAAAAAAAAAAAAAAATCTTTTTACTCTTTTTTCTTTTTGCCAATGCACAATATGGCAGCTCAAGCATATCACCCATTTGAATATTACTGAGCAGCACAAGCTGAGCAGCACAAGAGAGCATTCCCTTGCTGCGGCACTAAAATAAATTTGCTGAAGAAGGAAATAGCCAGAAATGAAATGTATGTTCTTTCCAAGGAAAGCATGTTAATACCTAATACAGGGTGGAGGGAGGAACAGTAAGTAAAATAAGAAAAAAAAAGGTATCCATTAGAAAGATCTTGTTTAAGTGGTGTCAGGGGAAGATCAGCAGGACCTATAGTGATCTGCTGAGTAAATGCAGGTCATGCAAACTGAAACTGCCAAAGAGCAGCTTTCAGTGACATATCCAATTTTAGTGTTTACAATGCATGAGATATTAAAATTCAACCAATATAGCTCTTTATGGCAGACTTTTTCAGAGCTATATGGTGACTAACACTTTAATACAGAAGAGTATTTTGTTTGCTTTTTGCTATATACTTCTCAAGGAAGAGACCTAGCTTGTAGTATAGACTGATTGAGATCCTAGTTACAGTAAGAAAATATCCAAACCCAAACTCTGTTTATATCAATATTCCTATTCACCAGCTATCTGCCCACAAAAATGACTCCTTTTTGTGGTATTTTCTTTGACATACAGGGACATAGAGGATATAATTTAAAACTAGCAAATTAAGATTGGCAGGCATTTTTGTCTCTTGTGTGAACCATATAAAGTTAATTCCTTCGAAAACAATGGCATAAGCACGACAGATTTCACAAAGGTCCAGGTTTCTCTCTTAGAAGAAACACAGTGCATGAGCAGAAGCCAAGAATCTAGAAAAGTAATTAGTAGTTTTAGATTTGCTGGGCTAGGTTTGGTTGTTTTTTTTGTTTTGTTTTGTTTTTGTTTTTTTTTTTTTTTTTTTTTTTTTTTTTTTTTTTTTTTTCATTGNAGCAGTATTTGTACTGTCATTTATTGGTTCTCACATTAAGTGTGGTTTACTCAGAGGGTCCAATTGGTTTAAGTTTGGGTTCTGAGAGACAGTCTCTGCCTGCCCGCTTCTTTGGATGGAATTTTTTTCAATGATATCAGTACCTTATCCAAGTCACCAGGCAATTATACAAAAATTATGGGCACTTTAGGAATTCAAGTGTGGGAAAGTACAGTTTTGGGTAGGACTTCATGAGAAAGAATCCAGACTTTAATGATGTTTCTAATAGTCTCACTATCCAAAATTTTATTTCAATGCTGGACACATGTATTTAAGTCCAAATATGGACTAGAAAAGTCATTATTATTGAATCTGTTCAGCTTTGGTGCTGAGTACTCCAAAATGCCCATAAAAGTCACAGTTTTCCCAGTCCTCTCAAGAGAGCACATTTGTGAAACCACCCCTTTATTTGGCACTCTGTACCAAGAAATGCTTAGCAAAACAAAATTTTTTTAATGAACTCTTCAGTGACTTGTGTCAGGCCAAATTAGGCTTTAATTTTTAGAAGGAGAAAAACTAACTGCCACGACCTATGGATTGGGAAGAGTTACCAGGATCAGTACAAAACTGCCTCTCTCCACAGCACAACTCTTCAGGCTAAGAGAATGCCATGCACCTCTTCCTAATTTTTGCTTTGGGAAATTCAGCAATTCTGTCAAAGAATTGCTAATTGTGAGACCAAGTATTTTCCCCAAGCACTTCACACAGTATAATTTGTATTTGTCAATACTGGAAAACATCTTTTTTATCATCTGCTGACTTAAATAAAACATCGTTATGCAGGGAATGCCCCAGGTCCTGTCAGCACAGATTTGGTGGGTTTCTCACGTCCGCTTTCCCTCTCCATTCAGATCAGGTTCTTACCAGTAACAAGTTTTTTCCCACTTTGCAGTATGTGACCTGTTGAACGAAGAGTTGTTGAACAATATTTACTTTACCAAAACATCTGCTATGACTGACAGAAGGCCAACACACAAAGCCCATCATTATCTAATCTAGCAGAGTGATTTCTTCCTACTACTTCTTGTCTTACTATGGTAACCCTTAACTTAAATACTTTAGAAGTTTTTTTCCCTTGCAGCTAGTGTACAAGAATTTCAGTTTTTACATACAGTGTTTACTCTCATTTTGCCTCAGCTTGAATAAATACTCAAGTGAATTCTTTTATTTTTTAGGATAAGACCAGAACCATTTTTTTTTAATTTCTTCACTGTCCTAATGCAGAATAAGTTTTTATGAGTTTTATTAAATACAAGCAGCAACTATCAATTTTCCCCATGGGGACAGACTAGAACTGAACATTAAACCCATAGCCTAAAGGACAGCAAGAAAAAAACAGCAACAAATTATTAAAAGAGACGTATTCCGTCAGATTGGTCAATCTCCAGGCAACCAGTCCAGCCAAGCTTGATCAAGAACTTAATACATGGTTACCGTATTTAAAGTGGCCCATTTCAGACTCATTTATAAATGCAAGGCAATTGTATCACCAGCTGCAATTTTCCTAAGAAATACAGGAGATCACTAAAATGGAATGCCTGGAGAAACTGACACTCATGCAAATAAGACAACCTAACACATTAAAATATAGTTAGTATGATTCATACTGTACAGAAATGAACTAATATTGATCAATTTTTTTCATTCTCTGAAAACAACTACTTGAATACAGCCCAGATAACGGCAAAACACATTAGTAGCATGCACAAATTCTTCTCTTTCACCCCAGCCTGTTAGGCACACAAACTACATACAATAAAAATAATAAAAAATAAGAAATTGGGCTGGCTCTATGAAGATCTTCAAACTTCCAGAAAGTGTTACCAGTGAGCAAGCCCTGTCAAACCTGCTGGCACTGAGTAAAGTGACATCAGTTTGTATAACAGCAATTTAAAATCTCTTAAAGAGTCTTGTATGACTAAGTATAATGCTCTAGCACTTTTGGCATTTGTCTACATAGACTGAAATATTCATGCAGATGGTCTTGACAAAGAAAGGGCATACTGAAGTATCTTGGAGATATATGGACGTGGACACATTGATCAGGCAGCACACGAACCTAACTAATGTCAAAGCATTAAAATAAAGCCACTTCATCTAATGGCACAGATGGAAATTCACACCATCACCACTTTAGGTGGGTGTGCAGTCACCCTAAAGTAGGAACAAACAAATTATCCAAAGCCTATAACGCCTCTTGCTCAGCACAGCAATGCTCAGCACTCCCCACTCTCTTTATGGGTACATGATAATCACATTTTGTACAAAACTTCTGGTGGTGTTGCTAATGAGGCTGCCTGAACTTAGCTTACAAATAGTGGATTTAGAGCAGAGTTGGGAACAGCACCCACAAGAGGAGAACACTTAATTCACCCCACATTTTTCTATTAAATCCACGGATTTTGGGTACAGAGATGAGGGGGTGGAGTTTTCAGTGCTGTCTAGTCAATTCTTAATTTACTTCAAATATACATTCACTTAGGACAGCTCCAGGACGTGCCTACCAAATGAAAAAAATTCTTTAGTGTACGTGAAAGGTAAACTTTGTCTTTGATTCACAGCAACAAT
Organism: Peucedramus taeniatus; assembly: GCA_013400575.1. Classification (NCBI taxonomy): domain Eukaryota; kingdom Metazoa; phylum Chordata; class Aves; order Passeriformes; family Fringillidae; genus Peucedramus; species Peucedramus taeniatus. The sequence goes on from WBNO01013580.1 coordinate 134,843, forward strand.
GAAAACTACCATGAAATTTTATTAAAAGTGAAACTGACTTGTTTGTAAGAGCTGGAACACACATGAAAAAATGCCTTCACAGTGGAAACTAAATATCAGTCGTGTAAGTCTTAGAAGGAATTCTAAAGAACCGTGATTTTGAAAACTCAACTCCACACTAAATCAAATCAAAATGCCAACCCACAAAGAGAAGAAAATTCTTGTTTTTCTTCCCCAACACAAACATGTATTTCTCAAAATACTTCTAATAGGCATATCCCTCCTTTAAAATATTTACCCGTGCCCTAAAGCACTGGTAACAGACCAGAATTCTATTGTTTCTTGAGGCTTCTCTGATGCATGTTTTGGCAGAATAAGTTTTTCTGTGTACCCTCACTTGTCTTTAATTTAAAAAGCACACACACCTTTTATGTATTGTTTCCCCTAAAACAATCTCAGTCTGGATCCAGCACTGCTACTGCTGATTCAGCAGCACAGCTATTCATGCGTAAGGCTAAAACAATTAGAGAAGAACCAGATGAAACAACAGCACTTTCCATTTTCTAAATGATGCTGAAGTGTTTTCATAGCTTTGTGTGTTTATAACTGCAGGCCCCCTATGCCTTTGCCCTAATGCTCCTCTCAGCCACTCTGACTTGTAACCATGAGGAACACGAGTAACAGATTATAACCTTGACAGTCTGATTATCTCTGTCATGTTTCTCTGTGCTGCTCTATAATTTTACCAGTGATGTCTTAATGCTGACAAAGGGGTGCATTTCAGCTAAACTGTCTAAACATTAGTTGTTCCAGAGAGGAAAGAGTTCCCCAAGCATCAGAGTGTAAGGAAGACAAATTATCAGATACTTACCAACACCAGGCAATAGGCAATGAAGGAACAGCATGCACACAGACCATACAAAATATACATTATTTTCACAGCCACAGGTTAGTTGAATTTCTTCAGTAAACAGATATTTTTTCCAACTTTGAGTACAGCTGAAAAAATGGCCCCGATTTCTATTCAAGCAAGATTCAGAGATGAGGCAAAAAATATACCAGGTTCGCAAAAATTACCACAGAACAGAAAGAAAATAATCTCTGATGACAATAGAAGGCAAATTGAGGACACTGTGCTTAGAAGTAGAGGGACTCTTAGCAAGGTCAGTTTGTTTCCAACACAAACGCATGGAAGGGATTTTAGTTTCTTGAAAGCCCAGGTGAGGGACATGGATGTGCTCACGTCAAAAGAACTAAGCATGAGAAGTTAAGTCTCTGTTCAGACCCAGAAATTTGATTTTCACTTGCTAACCTATTATTTTCTGAGCATATCAAGTACTTTACTTCTTCAATGCCATTTGTAAAGGAAGGTTACTGAGAAGACAAACACATGGAGCAGATGTAAGGCTGAGCACATACCTGGATCCTTCAGTGGAAATTATTTACTTATCCATTTCTCCCTGGAAAATATTTACTCATCCATTTCTGCCCTGGAAGCAGTGGATTTTATTTTCTACTCAAATAGCAGGGGACTATGTGGTGGGTTTTTTGGTGCATGAAATACAGACTTGAAAAGGAAAATATTAATACTGCCAAGGAGCATGTCAATATCAAGTAGTGTCCAAGAAAATAAAAAGCTTTAGGATATTAATTAATCTAGCATTGTTCCTTTTCTTGTCTGCAGCTGTTGCAAGGAGGTGACATAAGGGAAACAGAAACTGGGAAACAAATTATTTATAATTAAATTAAATATGGAGATATAAATGAAGAGGCATAAAAAGATATTCAGAACTATACGCTTATCGTTGCATCAATAATTTTAAGTATTTTGGAAATGGTGTGTCTATAGAAGGAAATTAAAAGCTACAGAAGGCATATGTGGATGGCATCCTGGCTGGACAAACAGGGATATTATCCTAGAGCTTCTTAGAAGCAACTCTTATGTGCACTTCAATTAGAAGACAAAAAGATACCAGCATAAGACCAAAGGCAACAATATGGTGCCCAGTCTGCCAAAATAAGAAAAACAGAAGTGAAGTTGCCAGAGTAAACTGGAAAGTATCTTATATTGATATATGGAGGTATCCCACCAACCTGCAGAGACAAGAGAAGAATTTGGAGACTCCTATTTTGACCTTTTTTTCAAATGGGAAAAAATTTCTTTGAGAAGACTCTTATCTCAAGAGAGATACAGACTAGGAAAAAAGATGAAAGCAAGTAATTGAGCACTGGGTATAAAGGTAAAGAAGGGGTATAGCCACTCATCTTTTTTAAGTCTAAATTAATTAAGAAAATAAATCTTTCCTAAAAGCATTCCATAATATGTCCAGAGGTCAAGTTACAATAAAGAGTCACTGCATCTGTCCAAGTTTGAATCAATATATATTTTACATGATTGGCACTGTAGGTGAGGTAAATCATAGGACACCACTATTGAATCATTTGATAATATTTATTTGGAGAAGCACTAAGGGAACAAAAGGAAATTAAGAGTGGGATAGGTGCTTTGTGAGGCCCAACCTGAAAGAAATCAGTGATTTTGAATCACTGATCACTCAGGAAAAGGAAATAAAATAAAAACATCTACAGATCAAGATATTTTAAATCTAGTGGTATGTGTTGAGAAATGATCACTAAATCTCAAGTAGGAGATACGATTGATATAATTTATATATATGATTTTTATATTTTAAAAGATTCTGAGGAAGCTATTATATAAGCTGAATTTCATTATTTGCAAGGAGAAATTTCCAGCTGTACTAGAAAGAAGATGCACTAGGATAGATTCAAAAAAAGGATTTTGGCATTATTTAGCCCACATCATATCTTTTACAGATAGGTAATAAAACCAAAGTTCAGTCTCAGAGATTAAGAGTCAGCAACATTTCTAGTATCAGTATCAGCAAGTTCTAGGCTGCAGAAAGAAACCATACTGCAAGAAGAAAACATAACCCAGAAGAAGCAGGATTTTCTAAGTCACTGGAGGCTCAAATCTCATCCAAGGGCTAGTTATGTGTTTTTCCCAACAATTCTTTAATAAAATAATAAAAACATGCATGTGAAATAAAAGTGACTTCTTTATTTTCTTTTCTGAAAACAAAAAATCATGACTTTTTAAACAGCAAAATAAATCAAAGCAGAAATTTGAATATGAAAATTTGCATAGAAAAACTGATATTAAAGAAAAATACAATAATTAATCTTCCCTCTATCTCATAATGAATGAAAGAAGTGAGGGGTTTAGAAACAGGTCAGCAGAATGTTATTTATGCAGCAAGAGGAAGACACAAGGGTCGCAGCATTGGTGGGCAAACAGAACAAGAGAAAAATCCAAGTTCTCTTCTGAACTCTTGGAACTCTTGTAGGTGTCCATCATGCTCTGAAGAACAACATAAATCAGAATTTTTGAATTCTGAAGGAGGAAGAAGCTTCCAAACCTCAGAAAAAAAATTCCTTTTATGCAGCCCTTTTTTTTAAGCTCGGACACCAAAGAAGGAATTAAAAAATTAAAGAAATCCCACATTTTCTAGCTCTTCCTACCAAACAATCTCTGCCTAAAGGCAGAGTGACAAACTGGGATGTTAATTCAAGAAGACAATCTTCCAAGCACCTGAATCATCAGTGTAATACATGAGGAATTCATCCAAACTTGGTTTCTCTTCAGTCTCTTGGAAGAGCAAACCAGCACTTCAATCATGTTTGACTGGCAGAAAAAGGTCTTGTGCAACTGGAACACTAAAATGCTATTAAAACATTCAAGACAGTCTTACATGAGACATGCAAAACCAGGAGCTTATAGCAGTGATTTATTTGAAAAAAATCAAACTTCCATTACTGTGAAAAGTTCTAACTTCATCTGAGGTGAAGGCAACTTTCTCAAGTAGCACCACCTCGATCAACTACAGAAGAATCACACTTTGACTCAGTCCTGAGAGAGATTTTCAGGATTGACTGCATTCAGGTCTCTGAGAAACTGAATCAAACATGTAAAGATATGCTAATTTTGAAGTGTTAACATTTTTCAGAAATAACCTATTTATACA
>WBNO01013581.1:2050-48698 GCA_013400575.1 Peucedramus taeniatus
TAAACTGCCAATCTTCCTCCTGGCCATGCTTGGGGTTCTTCCCACTTTGATCCATCAGGTTTGAGGAACCCGGATCGCTGCCCACCGACCGGCTCGTTACCCGTGCCCAAGGGTTGCGCTGGCGCTCCCCACGCCGCTCTTTGACAGCGACAACTTGCAGAAGTTCTCCGTGCTGCCGAGCCGGCTGCGCCCCGCCGGCCGCGGGCAGGGTGCGCTGGCCGTCCCGGCCGTGCGCTCGGTCCCTGCGGGCGCCACCGTTCCAACCGTGGGGCGCGGGCTCGCCTCTCCCGCTCCGTCCCCCGCCGCCGAGCCATAGGAGCTGGCAATGCTTTTCCGAAGGGCCCCACTCAGCTCCTTCCCTCCCCTCACTAGGGTTTTGAACCTGGGGCCATTCCCGTGGTGGACAGAGCATGGGTAATGGAAGCGTTCCCAGAGGGAAAAGGGAGAGTTCACGTCTGCTAGGGAGGGCGCCTGACCCGCGTCCCCGCAGCCTGCCCCGCTGAGCAGCGCCTCTTCAGCCCAGGACGCCTTGCTGCCTCCGCCTGCCGCGGGGGAGGGCGCCATATCAGCCGCCGACATGGCTCCTGGAGGAGATGGTGGTGGTGTTGGTGGTGGCAGTGGTGGTGGCGTCCTCCATTTTGTCGGAAGCCGCTGCGGGGAGCTTGGTACCAATTCGAACCAACGTGAGGCGCAGCGGGGCGTCCTTTTGAACAGCCTCCGTCTGGCTTCCCCGCGGGAAAAGGAGCCGGCTGCCCCCGGCAGTAACCGCGGGGTGGGGGCGAGTGCTTCGGCCAGGCGCCGGGAGCCAACTCTCCGCCCGCCTTTCGCCAAAATGGAGGATGCGCGCTTCCCTTGCGCGGCTCCTTCCCCCGCGCTGGCCATGGCACCAGCGCCCGCTCCTTCGAGGACCGGGGGAGCGCAGCCGCCCGTCTGGCGCGCCGGTCCCGCTCTGCTCCATTCACCCATCCTCCTCTGCCCAGAAGAGGGAGAGAGAGAGCGCGATACCCGCCCTGCCTCCTCTAGCCGGGATCCATGCGTGTCAACCACGCGGAGCAGCGTCCCCCGGGGAGAGAGAGGCTCTTGTGTGCGCAAGGCGCTGGGTTTCAGCGGCTGGCGCCATTTCCAGTCGGGAGCTGGAGCCTCCCGCGGGTACAGCCCGAGGGACAGCCTTCCTCACGGGCGGCGCAGGAGTCATTGAAGGGATGTCTCCTCTCTCCACCACCGTTGATGTGTTTGGCTAATAATTTTCATGTGTGGGAGAGACGAGAAATTTTCTATCATCCATTGTCACAACAATACCTCTAATTTCTTCCCAGTGATGCCACCCAAAGACACAGGCTCCAGTCAACAACTCAAGCCAAAAGCTTATCCGGCACTGTTACTCTATGTTGTTGAGTGGAATTAATGCGGGTTTGGTTTTTTGGGGTTTTGGGGCTTTTTTTTCCAAGACATATTTCTCATCAGATGAAGCTTGGAAGGGCTGCTTGGTGTGGAGGGATGGAGTTCCCTCAGGGCTGGCAGCAGCTTGCTCATGCCTGCAAAAGAATATATGAGCTATTGGCAAAACAGCTCTAATACAGCCACTGCCAAGGAGGAAAGTGCCATGTCTGCATGCATCTTCACACATTTTGAAGGTCTCAAAGTTGCCCTATAAATTGATATATATTTTGTCTGAAGTATCACACTACCAAACTAATTATGTAACCAGAAAGCTGTTGAAATTTCAACACTGAATCCCATTCACTCTGTGTCAGCTGGATCCTGACCACCTTCATCATTAGCCTGGAATATCTTCTAGGTTGGTGAAACTCAAAGCCATTTTAAGTTGTCCTCCATATTACATATTTGCCAACATTCCTAGGCATATGTCTCAGGAAGGTGTCTTTTATTCTACAGCAGTGTTTATCCATAAGCATTTAAGTTCTCATGGAGTTCAGAAAGAAATTCAAGAGTACTTAAGCACTAGCAATAGATGGTAGAAAACAAGTTTTTTTCTAATTAAGAACACATTGAGAGAAGCCTATCGATCTTAGTGTTCTGGAATACTAAAAGTAACTGGAGAATACTTAGCATCCTACCACTGCCATAGCAAGAGACATTACCTAACAATGTTATCTAAGACTTATGTAGCAATAGAACATTTTAATTAATGTTTTAGATTATACAACTCAAACAAAATTTAATGGTTTTGCTAGCACTTTTGGAACTGTATGAAATGTTTTTATATATTAAAGTTTATAACTCCAGAGAAGTCTTGTCCCCCCATAGACATGTAACCTTAGTTTTAAATTCATATGTTGAAATATAGCCAAAATAAATACACCATGGTTTTTCCTTTATTTTTTCATCTGACATCAGGAAAAAGGACAAAAATTTCAGGCAACCATGTAAATTCCTCTTCCTCTGTAGAACCATGTATAATTCCGATTACTTCTAAGAATAATTCATATAGAGTAATTCTTTTTTATGGTTTGAAAGAGTTAGCATTAGCTCAAACATTAAGCAGCAAAATCTCTTCATGAACACCAGAGAACTGAAGCATATGGTTTTATAAGCTTCACACCACTTATTTCATGGACAGGCCTGATGTCAGTAACCTTACTAGAAAATGTCAAATGTATCGACTGGGAGTAGATAAATTCAACAAAGCTGAGCCAACAGTTTGTTTATCAACTTAAAAGAAGAGTGACATCCTTCTCTCTGTCATGGAGGACTGTTTTCTCAAAAAGCAGTCAACTGTATTTGAACTGAGAAGGAGTAACCTGATATATTTTGAGAAGTTTATGTTTAAGCAGAAATCTTAAAAGCACTTACCAAGCCAGCCTTCAAGTGATGCATATTGTATTGTAAGAACAGGAAGAATATAGGTTAAAGCTACCTCCTGCTGTTAGCATTATTTATCTATGATAAAGAACAGTGGCATTTGTTCCAGGCTTAGAACAACTTTTCTTTTTTCCCCTACCATTTCTTCCAGCATTTCTCTTTCTTTTCTGTCCTTAATCTCACTTCTTTATCTACTTATCCTCAGTCCCTCTTGGCCATCACAAAGAAGAAGGATGTGAACAAAGGTTGAAGGTTGATGGAACGTGTTCTCATAGTCATGGCATAATGGAATTCTGTTCTACTAGTGTTTGCTCAATGCAACTTCAAGAAATAGTAGTGGATGGAAAAGAAATTAAAAACACAAAATCAAGCACAACAGAAGAGCAGAATCTTAAAACACCTATGATCAGTAACAACTTCATCACTTTGGTTTTACTTCCTCTATCAGTATTCTGATTTTTGAATTTCATCAGGCATAGCAGCTATTCTTTGTAGACTAAAGCTCTTAATTAAAAGATACTTAGGAAAAAACTCTTCACTATGAGGGTTCTGATGCTCTGGAACAGGTTGCCCGGAGAAGCTGTGGATGCCCCATCTCCAGCCATGTTCAAGGCCAGGTTCAATGGAGCTTTGAGCAGCCTGGTCTGGTGGAAAGCGTCCTGCCCATGCTACAGGGATTGGAACCAGATGGTCTTCAAGGTCCCCTCCCAACCCAAATCAGTCTATGATTCCATGATACCGTATCTGTGTATTTGTACTCTACATTACAGAACCCATAGAATTTTTTTAAATTACAAAAAAAATTCTTTGTACAGAACATTACCTGTGGTTTTCCTTATGGTTGTTGAACTACATATACATTTTGTAATATTTATAAATAAATCACTATGTATCTATAAGCAGATTGCATTCAGCTGTTTAATTTGCAGTTTATTTAACCAAAAGTGATCTTTCTAACAGTTAAACAAGGGGACAATATATCCTATCCTATAAGATTATCATTCATTGCATAATATAATATGCCTTCAAATGACCTTTATGTCACATCTCGTATTTAAGTTTTGGAACAGTGAATAACAACTTATGCTCTGATCTGGGCAACTTCCCCACAGAAGACATTCCCATACTGAAATAATAAGAATGTAATACCTACCAATTGTTCTTCTGAAATAATTTTAAGGGGGTTTACAATAATCAACACAATCTTTACTTGCAAAGTAATTTTTTATTAATTTTTAAACATTTGAGGGTTTTAGTTGGAGTAATCTCTTGTCTTAATGGAGAAATGGTATTACAAAACAGAAGGTAGGATCCTGAAACTGAAAGAGACTTCTTAGGTCACTGAGTCCACTATCTTGCTATTAGAGGAAACTGTGTCATATAATCCCTTGCAGAAACTTTTCAAGCCCCATCTTAATGGTAGCCTGATATGTTTACTCCCTACTTCTGTTGCAAATCTGTTCCAGAACTTCATTGTTTTGGTGGTTAGAAACCTCCTTCTAATTTTCAGACTAAATTTATTCAAGAATCCATTTGTTTTTGTGCCAATATTCATCCTTTGGCTTAAATAACTCTTCTCCCTCCCTGGTGTTTAGCCCTGATATATTTATAGACAGCCATCATATTCCCTCTCAGCCTTCCTTTTGCTAGACTAAATACAGATTTTTTAGTCTCTTCTTGCTCAACAGATCTTCAGTCCACTGGTCATTCTAGTAGCCTTTATTGCTACCCATCCCAGTCTGAACTCATCTGTCTGAATGTGAGTTCAAATTCCCATAATAATCCATTTTAGGCTAAATTACTACATTATACAGTAGATCAGTATTTCCATATCTCTATGAAATATTGTAGTCTTGGGTGTGTAGTTGCCTTTTTGCATAACTACATTAGATAACCACCTACTGGTACCTATGTTCTTTTCTACCACTCAGTTACTGGGAAAGTTCTCCATTAACAGCAAAATTTTTGTTAGCCTCCAAGTGCATGACCTTGCATTTTGTATTATACCAGTTTGTTTTGTTTCCATTCGTTCAATCATCAAGGTCATTCATTGTTTTTCCATAAAACATCCCACTGCAGCTCTGTTGATGATGCTGCCTAGTTTTGTGAAACCAGACACTGAAGTAAACTTATTTTCTCTTCTTTGCTAAACAATAAGATAAATCCCAAGAATAACTCCCAAAGAAATCTACTAGAAGACACTTTAATTTTGGTACTCTCCTGTTTGATACTACCTGCTGCCATTTCCTTCATTTTACTCTGAAAAATATCACCCTATCTCTGTGATTCTCAATGTGTAGCCAAACTCGTCTGCTACTCAGTCCCTCTTTCCCCAAAAGCACTCTACTTAATGATCCTTTTTATGAACTGTCTTAGCACCTGCCCCTTTAAGAAAGGGCAAATAATTTTCATTTCAAACTTCTCAGCTCCTCCATTCAGTTTACATGATTAACTAGGTCATAGTTTACCAAAATTTGCCTTTTGAAATCGAGGGGTTTAGATACAGACCTACTTTGGTCTTCTTTCCATACAATTTACACAACATCAGCTTTTAGGATCATTTTCTACAACCAGTTTTTCTATATGTCCTGTCCCCTCACTGAAAGTCCAAGTCTAAAATAGCATGATTTCATGTTGGTTTAGTGACATTTTGCTGAGAAAAGCTGTCAGCTATGACATTCAGCTATTTTTGGGGCCCTACCACCATTAATAACATTTGTTCTCCAACCTACTAAATCAATTAAGTAAAAAAAAAGGTGAATAGCTTTTTGCCACCTTAGTGAGTTAAAGTGACTTATGTGTCAACCAGGTACCAAAGCCCCCACAAAGACAGCACAGAAGAGTGTGCAGCCTGAAGGAGGAGAGAATGACTCCATTTCAGCAGGAGGGAGTTGTTGCATGAACCTAGCTTCTCATCTTACCATAACCTATCTTTGGAGCAGCATCTGTGTATGTATTCCTATATATAAAGAAAATTCCCTTTTCTTTCTAAATCCTATTTCTTTCTAGATTTTCACTTGTGGATCTCAAAAACTATTTGAGATCAATCAAGTATTATTAATCAAGTTCTGGATTTGGTAAGTTAAACCTTTTCTAGTTTCCTAAATAAGATCTTCCTACTTAAGAGTTTGAAGATCTCCTGTGATATGTGTAAGAAGAGTGCTGAACGAAAGAGCTTCTGTGTACCTTCACCTTTGTTTCTTTCCATTAAATCTGGCTGATGATATTCCTTTTTTTTTTTCTTTTTTTCTTTTGTTTATATCCTGGTATTTCTCATACTGAAGAACTTGAATAAGATCAGGCTCCATGGTTTCACCACAGGCAAGTTGCTGCATGATAAAGCTGCTGCCAAAAGTAGCAGCCCTCTTCTCAGTGACTAGCTATAAATTTATGTCACCTTTCTATGGTGACATGAGCATTCTTGCAGCTAAAAATTGGCCAATTTTCAGTTGGACCAACACGTTGATCTTTCTGCACGTGCAATCAGATGAGTGATAGTGCCTGATAAGGGGGTGCAGTGGAAAGCACAGGGGAATGATGTATATCCCATTTTTGAAACAGTACTACTAGCCTGCAGAAATTGAAGTGATGCTACATATATATAATGGAATGAGGAGTTTTTGGCTGACGACCTGGCTTCTTCTTTATCTCAGTAAGATCCACAATGTATTTTTTAGTTGGTTATTAGCATTGTCTAGAGCTGTCTGAGAAAAAAAAAAACCAAACTTGAAAAATATGAAATTGTCAAGTAAATTTTATTTCATAATGCTTAAATTTGGTCAGTTTTTAAAACATTCGGTAATATATTTCTTGTAAAAATTTAATTTTAAAATCAAATTATTAAAAGTCATAATAAGATTCTCTCATTGCAAATCACTGTGATGACAGTTTGACAATATTTTGACATGCACTTCATAGACAAAACCTGGAAAAAACAGTAATTTTTAGGCGAACTTTTTCATTTTCAAAGCAAAGCCATTTTTGTTCAGTTTCATTTAGTGCCTGAGCAATGAACAAAGTTGCTTTTTTAGGTAACTTGTCCTTTCCTGTTGGATGAGAACTGTGCCATAGTCAACAGGACCGTCAGGTTGGATTAATGCACTGCTCTTTTATATTTTTTTATTTTTTATTTTATATTTTATTTTTTATTTTATATTTTAAAGGCCACTTGGAAAATTAGTTAGGGCAGAACACAGTCAGGGCATTTACTAGAGCACTTTTCCACGATGGCTTTGTTAAACTGTAAGGTAGGATGGGTGAATATTCTAAACAGCAGGGTCCCTTCCTTGCCACGAGACTCGGAATATGTCCTGCACAGAGCCTTGCAAATGGGAAGACTCCAGCCCTACTTCCCACAAAGAGAAGATTTTGTGATGACACTCTCATGAGACTCCTGACCCGGCCATTTCTTCCTTTAAAAAATGGACATGGACTTTGACTTGTGACCCAAAGCCCAAAATTCTTACTCTTTAAACATCTGTTATCATGGTACAGCCTCTTTTTCACATAAACACTGACAGTGCTTTATTCTCAATTTAAAACCCCTCACTAGTGCACTGTTACCCCCAGAGCTGAATCTGTTGTGGTCTTTTTATTTTTGTGGTCTTTTGAAGGTCCATCGTTTTCTTTTAGTCTTCTAGTGTCTCTTAAGGTACCTTCCCTTCAATCTCTTGCTCTTGCTCTAAAATTTTATTTTCTTTCACAAAATTTTCTTCATTTAGTTCTAAACCATTCTTGCTCATCATAAATAAGTGTGTTATACATGAAAAAGTAATTGAAGCAATAGAAACTTTGCAAAGTCTAATGCCTACAGGTTAGGGACGTGCAGCATTCCCTACATTCCCATTCAACTTCAGTTCTAAAAGGCCAACTGTGAAAATCACAATGAATTTGTGACATGGCTTTTAAGAGCTACCTTCCATACTCCCTGCTCTCTGGAGCTGCTGTCTCCAATCCTTGTGTCCCACTGCCTATGTTCAGCTCAACAGGCAGCTCCTTGTCCAACTTTGTCAGCTTATGGTGATTCACACTCAAAAATCCCCACCCTGTGATCCCACCTTCAAGCTGTATTGGTATAAATTCAGATTGGATATTAAAAAGTTCTTCACTGAGAGGGTGGTCAAGCTCTCTAGGGAAGTGCTCCAAGCCTGTAGGTGTTCCAGAATGGTTTGAACAAAACTCTCAGATATATGATTTAACTTTTACGTTGTCCTGTGTGCAGTCAGGAGTTGTACTTTATGATCCTCATGGGTCCCTTCCAACTCAGGATGTTTTATGATTCCACGGTTCCTTTGACATTTATCACTAGCACATGACAGCTTCACAAACATTAATGCATTTATCCCCATGTTATACACAGAGAGTGTACAGTTAGTGTCAAAAATATGTGTTATTTGGCTGCCTGTTTTGGATGGCTTCATTTGTCAAGGATATAGCATTTATTTCTACACTTTATTTGGCAATCACATCTGACATCAACTTTGTTTGCAGTTGAGAAATCTTCACAGCATGAAGCTGGGTGACCAGAGAGTGAAAAATACCTATTTCGCATCACCTGTCCCAAAACTGAATTAAATGAGATTCAGCCTCACACAGGATCCATTGAAACAAGACAAGGAGAAAATCCAGTTGTTCAGGAGATATTCTTCTGTCCAAAGAACACACTTTTTCTTTATGAAACCAGGTGCCTCAGTCACTGTACTGTGTAGCTTTTGTACTAGAAAAGGTTAATACAAAGAGTCACACACTCAGCAGGCTACTTCACGTCTTCTCCTTACTCTGAACATTAGATATCTTGTGTACTGAAATAAGTAAGGAATGGCCTGTGGTTCAAACAGAATGTGATCTCTCACAGATAAAAGACTGTATCTTCATGGAGTTTGAATTAAATTTTCACAAGTAACCTGAGTTCGAGTGCTCTCTATTTTTTGTATGTTTTAATGTCTGTATTCTTAAAACTTCCCAAATTACTTTTAGGAGTTAAATAATCCAGAAAAACAACCATCAGAAATTCTGTCTTGTTAAAGCAAATTTATATCCCTGGGGCTCATCCAAAAAGTTCAAAACTCACAAGTTTATAGAACAAATTCTGGTGACATAAGCCAATAGCAGATAAAAGCAGGAGAAAAATATAATCCCTGAATTCTGTGTAGCTTGATCATTTGAGAGAGACAAGCTAAAATGTTAGGTTGTGTCTTTACCAGCTAACTCAAGAATCCTGGACCCTGAGCTGCATTCAAAAGGACCACATATTCCCTTTTCTTCTGCACCACTACCTGCCCTGCAGCCTATGTCTGAATCTTCCATTTTCTCACATCTTAACTTCCAGTTTGAAGATGCACATCCTGGCACATTTGAGGCTTATATCCTAGTCCCCTATTTCTTTAAAACATTGTTCCAGCTCCCATTCTTTCCTTATCTCAGTAATCATTCAGTCCCTTTGAGCATATCTTCTCACATTTATGTATTCCAGAACCACTTTTCAGTTCTTGGCATTGTAGCAAGCTGTTCAGGAATAATGACAGAGTTTGGACCTCAGACTAGAGCATATCAGTATGTATGTAATCAAGAATTTATCAATCACAAGCTAGCAGAGAACTTTCAAACTTACAGTAATATAAAAACATAAAAGCAGTCAAACCAAAGGTTTGTTTAGCCCTAGATAGCATCTCTCACAGTGGCCAGTGGTGAACATCTTGAGAACAGCAGAAGACAGCAGTACAGTGATACCTCCCAAATATTCTCTCGGCCTCCATTTTATCACTTTTGCAAATATAGGTCAGTGAATAGAAATCAGGAGGGAGACAGATAGGGAACAACAGGTTGCATATATTGCCATGGGTCATAGTTGTTAAATACATAGGTTTCAAGGTTTCTTTTGGAACCAACAGGACATTTTTGTGGGTTTCTATGAGCTGCCCCATGGCTTCTGGTTAACATTATGTCACATTTTAAAGATTTGAGATTTCAAGATGCCTAACCTTGACCATATTATCAAAACAACCTACCCAGCTCAAGGTCATTGTTCTGCTGGAGAACATTTCACCCACTGAGGTAAGTGGCTTGTTTTTCTATTCAATTATATACGAATTAATTACTAGACAAGGAATCATAGAATAGAATAATAGAATATCTTGAGCTGGAAGAGACCCACAAGAATCACTGAGTCCAAGTCCTGGCCATTGTGGAAAATGGACTGACTGGTTATGTCAAAATAGAGAGATGCTGTGAGTGGAGAATTGATGAGGTTGATTCAGCAGAACCACAAGCTAGGTCACTTGCTCATCTTGCACCTGGGCTTGAGGAAGGCTTAGCAACTGAATGTTGCCTGGCCTGAAGCAGGGGCCCCAGAGCCCGATGTTGTCTCAGGGAAGTGCAGAAGCACCCACGTCTCTGTGCCAGCCCTCAGCCTCTCTGCCCCTTCACTGTGCACAACAAGCCTTGGTTTAGATCTGTTCCTCTGAGGAGACAATGATGGGAGTAAAGACCTGGCGAAGGTCAGATGGCCACTGCTGCTGCCTCAGCTGTGTGGAGGAGCACACTGAAGTACCACACTTCCGTGCTGCCTATGTTTCAACTGTAGATTTTGTTTGTACCTTCAAACTGTAAACTCAATTTGACTAAAGGTAACCAGAGACCTTATTTATCCCCTTATTTACATATTAAAACCACACTCTAATTGGTCATAAATCAGAAATTAAGCTTAGCAACACCAAGCCTCTCTGATGTCTAAGGACTAGTCAGAATGCAAGGGTTTATTTTCTGCCAAATTTCATATACTTACTGCAATAACTGTGTGCAGGACAGCCCCAAGGAGCACACCATGTGCCTGGGAGCATTGTTCAAACAATTCTTGAACTGTGTCTAGCTTGGTGCTGTGACCACTCCCTGGGGAGCCTGTTCCACTCCCCAACCATCCTCTGGGTGAAGAACCTTTTCCTAACATCCAACTCAAACCTCCCCTGAAACAGCTTCATGCTGTTACCTTCATTTCTATCACTGATCACCAAAGAGAAGAGATTGACACTGTGAGAAGGCCTCCCCTCAGTCTGGGGAGGAGGTAGAGCTTTGATGTAGCACATAAAGAGGAAGCTTAAAATCACGTAAGCTACAGGAGAAAAGTTTCATCTGAACTTAAATTATCGTTTTTGAGAAATCCCTTTAAACAATGCCAAATGCCACAGATTTGGAGTGCAGAGACCTTTAATTTAATGGAAAAGTGTAAACAGTTACATTTTACTGATTGAAAAATGGAGTATGAAACTCACTCTCTAATTACATTGGTAAAACAGAAGTAAAAGTGTGGAACAAGTAAAACTGTGAAAACTGTAAACCTATGAGGAAAGATCCTAGGCTGGAAACTGCTCTACAAAGACGCTCTTCAACACATACAATGCAAAATGGCTGGAGAAAATTAGTGGGAAATTCCCATTATGAAGAGCTATTCATCAGGAGATGACTAGGGAACGAGCAGAAATTAATGTAATCATGTATTTCATACAATCTGGGAATGGGAAAGAAATTAGTTTCAGAATTTTCTTGTGCTATACCTGATGGGCTACTGATAGTAGCAGCAAAATTTATGATGGCATAATTTACAGCAACTCTTGCTTTAACTTTGGTGGGGACCCAAACATAAGAGATGAGAAGTCACTTTCCACTGAATACAGAAGCAGCACATGTGATCCAGTAAGACATTTATAAAATGCAATTGGAGGTCTTCCTTGGTTTTGACTGTAAGCCACTTTGTTAATGCTGCTATTCTGTAAGCACATCACTCTCATAAAATCATACAATCATTTAGTAAGAGAGTGCAAGGAACAAATAAACATTTGAATATTTCTACACACAAACTCATCAGCTGGGAAGGAGTTTTACCATCTTTAGAGTCCAGGTGCTCTGTTCTGGCCAGTGCTGACTGGGTCACAGTGAAATATGATTCTTCAGCACAGTCTTGTAAACAAGAGGGCCATTATAATCCTTAAATGTATAAAGAATAAGATATTAAGAGGTTGTAGGGAAGTTATATTACAGCTGTATTTGCCAAAGTTGTGGACTAGTACTGAAGTGACCATTGACTGTTTAGGGTAGGTAGTTTACTAATTATAAAAACCCAACTTTTAGATGTCATGAAGCCAATCTGTAGTGACAGACACCATTGTACTGAGAAGCTCAGGTGACTTTAGCTTTGTATGACTCCTAACTTTACTTAACATTTCTCCCATGGGAAACTTACATTTGGTAGAACCAGAGCACCTTGCTCCTTGCTTAAATGTGGAGGTCAGATAGAACAACAACAACAACAAAAGACACAGGCTGCACTGGAACTACTTATCAAGCCTTGATATGGATTCTTCCTCACTACAAATGCTTTAATATTTCTTTCCCCTAAAAGTTGTACCATAACTCACATGGGAAATAATTCTGAGAAAGTCTTTCACTCTATGTTGTTTAGGCACCCAAAGGTCTATTCTGGAATCAATCAGCAGAGGAGAGATAACAGCCCTTCCTGGCCTTCTGTCAGTAAAGCCAACCTGCATATCCTTTTTTTTTTTTTTTTTTTTTTTTTTTTTTTTTTTTTTTATTATTAGGGCCCAGCAGTTAAGCTAGAATGAAGAATTAAGAAGACAAATGGAAAAATGTCCTGTGACACTTAAAATACATGAGGTCTAATCAGTTCTTCAGAGGAAGACTGATGAGTATCATGTTACTGTTTATTTAGATGTGATTATCCTAAGTAGAATGTACATCAAGGAACAGTAGAAAAATTCAGAATGTAGAACTGCTCAAGAAGACTTATGATCACTTTCTTGTTCTTCTGCTATAAAAGAAAAATGAAATTTTTTGTATATTCCTCAGAGTATGTATCTTTTTACTTCTTTGGAAATAAGTGGGATTGTGCCAAGAAATAACTGACTGTGTAACCAGTTTGTCTTCAGGAGGAAACAAATCAACACTTGAAGTTGTGGGGAAACCCACTGTCTAAACAGAGGTATTGAATTTTCCTCTAAGCAGCTTTGTGTTGCTGCTTTTGTTGTTTGTAGCAATTGCTAATTTTGGAAAGCTTTTTAAGCATGATTAAATTCTAAGAGAAAGATAGCAGGAAAAAACTTATGGTTTACTTATAAAGATCAGTTAATAACTGTTGACCAGTTATTTCTCCTGAATTGAGTTGCATTTCTTAATTCTAATTTTCCTCCAACAGCAAACAGCAAAGGCAAACAGCTAGTGTAATTTACTTTACAGTTACCTAGATGCAAGTTCAGATAGATATTTTAAATTAATAATTACATTATTGTCACCATCTGTTTTTGCTAAACAAAATAATCTGATTCAGACATTTTTGTGCGGATTAATGGGTGCATTAGGAATTCACTGCAGTTCTGTATCAAGTCTGTCACTGCTGTGAATATCATAATCACAGTAAACATATAAATCAAATGTGATGCTTTCAGAATTAAAATGAAACTATTTTACTAGAGGTAGAAGCAGAGAGGTAAACAGGAATTTGTATAACACAAATGAAATTAATGTCAGAGCCTTTATTTGTTTATTGTTAGTTGTGCACTTTTGTAGTAAACATTTCTTAGTGTAAGGAATGCAATTTCCAAGTAGTTTAATTTTCTTTCTTTCACTGATTCAGAGGTGGATTCAGAAGCTTCACAGAATTCCTATCCCTCCCAATTCCCTCAGTTCTAAAAACTCTAAAGCAAGTGTTTCTCAGGCATTGATCACTTTTAAATTTCAGACTAAAAAAAAATAGAATTTGAGAAACAACTGCTCACTTTGAAAATTTAAAAGTTTTATTAAACCTTTACAAAAAATACAACAAAAGGGCTATGTAAGGAGAAAGTTACAGCGCCGGGAACTGCCTCGTGTACACCACATGGCCAGTTCAATTTCAAGATGGATGGTCAGTCTTTTATACCCCTGGGGGGTTGCATCAGCCAACCCTTTGGCCCCTCCCAAAGCCTGCCAGTCAGCTCTTCTTCATTATTTATCGGTGGAAACCGCTCTCCTGCAACTTGATTGGAGCTCAGGTGTTGCCATGCCGTGCCCCCTCCACAAGCTTTTCTATTCCCAGCTGGCCCGTGGGAGGGGCACCAAGTGCACGCCTTCTTTTTACCTGACCTTGACAACCCAGGCTGTCTGATGGCACATAACAGAGGGGGAGGAAAGGGAACCAAGGGGAGAACAAAGGGCATTTAAACTATAATAACAGAACTATACCTCACTAAAGCCTTTCTTAGTATTCACACAATAGTCATCCCTTAATTGCAAGAGCAAATCATCTCATTATTTATCTACAACAGAGAAACTACAGCATTTTCCTGTTTTAGTGTTTTCACTTTCCAATTGTCACTTAGAAGCTGATGTGCTGAATATTCCCAGTTATATACCAGCTGAGGTAGTGGTTTTCTTGTATGTTTGGCAGTGGCCCAGGGAACCATGATTACTCTTCTTTGCTATAAAATGAAGGAATTACATACTGTTTGATAATAAGTGATTGTGAACTATTCAACCATGTTTGTAATTTACAAAAATACTTCAGAGGAAAAAGAGAATTAGCTAACCTTTTAGAAAAGATCACTGTGAAATTCTCTGCATAACACAGGATTTTTAAAAGCAGAAATGGAATATTGTTAATTCAATAATTGTTAATGTATTTTGCATTGTAGAGAAAGAAACATAAAAGTTAAGGGCTTGGACAGTACCCATTTTATATGCAGTGTTAATAATACTGTCTTGAGATTAACCTTCTTTCCCTAAAATACTCGATGTCTTTTCCTTACTGGCTGTCGACGAGGTTTATTCCAAGATGAGTCTAGCCAAAGTCAATGGAGACTGAAAGCAAAATTTTGAAATAAAAATCACTTTAAATTATATATATATATATATATATATATATAATNTTAGGCTGTAAATATTTCCACCTACTATTTCTCAACAAGCACTAGAACATGCAAACAGGCCACAGCAAAACCCACAGGTTTTCATTGTAAGTAAAGAAGGTACTGAACTCAGGAAGACAGAACTGTCAGAGGATTTAACACATTGAGTAGTCAGTCAAATGTGTGTCCACTAACAAAGTTAAAAGAAACCAAAGAAAATTCTAGTGCTTGCGGAGGACTGGTGTGAATTGCTCAAAAACAAGTGCCACTAACGGAGTGGCAGGGAAACAATACCGGAGCAGAAAGCAGATCTCAAGAATACCAGTAAGTGCTCAAAAACAAAAGCCAGGAGCATGATTATAACTTAAAGGCAAAGGACAGCAAAGAATTACAGTGCTCATTGAATGTATGGGGTGGATCTTCTGCAAAAACAGAGACAAAGCTCTGAGATCAGCTTCTAACTTGTCCACTTGTCAGGACTTGATGTGATTAGCTACAGAGCTGTTAGCCCAGAAAGCAACTCCCAGAGCAATCTGACTGGAGGACACAACAGGATGTGAGCCGTAACACATCGATGCTACTTGGATTTCTCAGTGGCACAAGTGAGCAACAGCGCCTCTCAGCTCCACAATGTACTTTGCGGCTGAGCGTGGTTTTAGAGGGAACAGAGTAAACAGTTTAAAACTAAACAAAGTAGAAATTCCACTGTGGACTTGTTGCAATATTTCCACTTGAATATGAGGAAGAACTTTTTTACTGTTGTCTTGGTTTGAAAGACAGGTACCTGCCAGCAAAAAAAAAAACTGGAATCTCCCTTTGAATAGAGAATGTAAACCCCCTCCCTCAGATTATTATAATTTTGCAATTGGAGGCTCTCAGGCAAAGATTTGGGAGTGGGAATAACAGTTCTTTACTAGGAATATTAGACAAAGCAAAGACAAATACAAATGTAATAGCACTAAGAGACAAGCAAAAACAAAGAAACAACAAAACCTCAGAAAATGCCCTGACAGAGTCAGGGATGTGACCTGACACCCTGGGTATCAGGGTGGTGAAAGCAGTCTAGATGAAATTCTCCTTGAGCAGTAAATGCAGTTCTGTGAAGTGAAATAGTCCTGTAGGAAAGTCTGATGGTGATGAAAATGTGTTCAGTCTTCCTCTGGAGAGAAATCCAGTGGAGAGAGAGAAAACAAGCAGGGTCCCCTGGTACTCCAGTCCTTTCGGAGCGGTGTCCTCGGACCAAACTGCTGTTCACTGCTGTTCCACCCGGAGAAACCTGCTGCCTCCTTTGTTTAAGTCAAGTATCCATAAAGTACCCAGCCATCAGTTACCTAGCAAACCACCAGGAAAAAATTCCACAAACACAAAAGAAACAGATCCAACCCCCAACAACTGTGCAGGTGGCCAAGCCCTGGAACAGATTGCCCAGAGTGGTTGTGGAGTCTTCCTCACTACAGATATTCAAGAACAGTCCTATGCTATGTGCTCTAGGATGACCCTGCTTGGGCACAAAGTTTGCATCAGATGATGGCACCCACTGAGGTCCCTTTCAACCTTACCTATTTTATGATTCTGTGAATACCACTTAAAAGGTTAATTCCATAATGAAAAGCTGCTTTTAGACATTTTGACTATATAGTATGATTTGCTAAAGTTTGTTTCTGGGAATTTTAGTCATTGAAGCAGCTTCATTACCTAACACTGGGTCAGAACAGCTACATGCAAATGAAATGTTAAACGATAGAGAAGTGAGTTGATCTCAACAGACCAAAATTTTCGGTTGTCATTACATTTTTATAATCTGAAATGATCCTTTAATATCATAGTACATATTTGCATATAACTTGTCATCCTCTTGTAGAGGCAAGGAAAGTAATATTTTTAAATATCTTAGGATGATATTGGACGCTTTCATATTTTAACTCTTACCTGTGTTGAACAAATCCATGTTTACATTGACAAGATGTTCTGAGAACTGGGAAAGTGTCACCAGTATGGGTATGGAAAGCAACTTGCTTCACCAGAGGTAACATCTACAAATTTTAATTTCCAGTGTTGGAGACAGCTCCTTTGTTGAGCAACAACTGCATCCAGATGGATTCTTTTATCTACCATGTGACAAAAAGAGTGCACCTCAGCAGGGGTGCGAATGTGAGACAGGGCGAGAAGCTTGGGAGGGGTTCTACCCTTCTTTGTAATTGCAAAAAGGGATACCTGGAATGGCAAGTGTCCCATTAGAGAAACAAACGTTTCCAAAGACTTGATGATAATGAGATAAAAAGTAATGACCAGAAGAGTAGTGGACTTCTCACATTTTTATCAGTGATGGCGGGTGAAATTATCAAGATACACAACTAGAAGTGGCTCATCTGTTGTGTATGGCACAAACTAATCCAGTGGAAACAAAGAGATGCAATATGAAATCAAAAGTGTGATAGTGCTGGCTATGATGTTACTATATTGAGAAAAAGGACTTGCTTAAGTGAACAACTTACTCCATCTTTATTTGCTTAAGATTACAGTTTAGAATGTACCAAAGATAGTGTAAAGTAACAGAACAGTTATTCCTAGCAAGCTTACTACTGTGAGTAGTAAAAATGACAGTCATTACAGAGGTAGTGTAGTATCTTCTGCAAATAGAGATTATAAAGTCAAGGAGAATGACATCAGCAAGAAGTGTAGAAGAAACTGTCTGGCACCTTTGGGAATGGCTAATTACTCTGCAGCAGTCTGTGCACACTGAGTGATCAGAAGGGGTCAGAATGTGACAGTGTGCCTTACCAGTTCTGCTTAGAACATCAGACAAATATTCTGGCACTTTCCAGATACTGATCAGATAATGAATAATTAATTTCATTTCAACTACTGTGCTGTGTCTTTAGGTGCAAAAGGTCTAAAATAATCTTTAAGTATTCTATGCAGTAAACTGTAAATGTGAAAGTAATAAGGCCCACAAAGAATTCCCTGATCAGACAATAAGTTACAGTGGCTCAGTTCACATATTAATAGTTCCAGCTGCTTTTTGAAGAAATTGTATCAAAGTGACACATCAGCCTCTTACCCTCCTGCCATGAATGGGTTAGTGAAATGATTCATTCAGCTGTTTGAGAAAACAATCTGTGCTCCATTCCTGCATGGTATTAAGCTAGCTAGCTCAGGCTAGTTACCAACACAATAATCTTCTGTCTGTAGAAAGGCACTCTGGCACTACTTTTTGTAGGACTTAATTTAAGACCTCACCAGGATGTTCTAATCCTTAATGTGCAGAAGGATACTGAAAATAAATATTATGACTGAATAGTTACAGCTAAAAACATCAGAGCCTTCATGTTACAAAAAAAACCAAACCAAACCAAATCAAACCAAACCAAACAAAACCAAAAACAAAACCAAAACCAAACCAAACCAAACCAAACCAAACCAAAACAAAAAAAAAACCAAACAAAAAGCCCCAAACACAACAACAACAATAACAACAACAACAACAACAACAACAACAAACCAAAAACCAAAAACCAAACCAAAACAAAACAAAACAAAAAAAACAACAACAACAACAAAACCAAACCAAAACAAAAGGATATTTTATAAGCATTTGGAAAGGTGGAGTAATTAGGACAGAGAGTGACCCCATCCTCTGCTTCACTAAGCTGAAATCTCATAGAACTAATTAGGTTGTGAAGAAGACATGGAATGTTAAGGCTGAAAGAGATCTCTCAAGGTCATGTAGCCCATTGCTTCATCCCAATGCAAAATGAATTCTATCTTTATCATCCCCAAACTGCTCTTTAACACTTTAGTTAGCTTGGTTTTAAACAACTTCTACAGCCTCATGAGTTTTATTCCAACACTTCAACACCTGCAACATTCAAAAGTTTTTTCTAACATCCAACTTAAACATTTATTGCTTTTTCAGAACAAATATAAACAGACTATATTCCTAATTTCTTTCAGTCCTTACTTTCTACAGCTCTCATAATTCTTTTGGTTTTCTCTGGACTCTTGCTAGTTGATACATGACTTTGTTCAGAGCCTTGAATTGAACATGACAGTGCATTAGGCGAGACTTCAGAGCCATATATATGTGTCTATTTCCTGTGTCAAGTAGACTGTTTTACTGTTCATCCACTCCACTGTTGCTGGGGTGTTTGTAACACCACTGTATGTTGGCAATACACCAGGAGTCTCACGTCCTCTTTGCAGTCACCTGAGCACTTCATTGTTCTCCATCCTATATTTGATTATTTTTGCCTGAAGGTAGCATCTTTTCCCTGTTGAGTTTTATCTTTTTTTTTTCCTTCAGATGATTTCTCTGATTTAATTTTTTTAATACTAGTTCTGACTAAATGCAGTTAAAAATGTCTTCCATATTTTGTGCAAAGTTGAAGTTTCTATTTAACTATTCAGATACCTTTTGAAATAGGGTAGAATACTGAACCCTGATCTTGCAGGACTCCAGTTAATATGCTGTCCAAACAGTCAATAAAAACTCTATTAGTACAGTTTTGCATTACAGTAGTTTCATCCAGGGCATCTTTCTCCAGGTTATTTATTAGGCTCTCACATATGGGAATATCAGTCCCACTACTTTAGTCAGTATACAAAACATCAACCAGTTCTTCATCTGGAGAACCAATTAATCTGATGCAGAGAACAATTAGACTAGCTTGCTATGATTTGTTTTATAACTTTTGTTCTTTCTAATTCTTACAAGTCATTTGTTTCAGCATTTTGCAGGAAAAGACTGATTGGTTTATCATTCTGTGGTTTATCTTTCCCCATTTAAAATGTTTTCCCTTTCTAATCTCTCAATACTTTTTAGAATTTGTCAAAGCTATCTACTAACTACTTGACCCATATCTTCGACAGAAGTTTCTTAGGTTCAGACAGTTTGAGAGTTCACAATTCTATGTATTTTCTAGTATGCTAATGCTTATTCTTGGCTGAATACTTAATCCTTTAGCTATGGGTCTTGTGCTACCATCTGATTGCAACTGACCTTGATGGTAAAAGCTGATGCCAAAAAGGGTGTTAAACTATCAGGTCTGTTAATAACTTCCTTGTGTATTGATCAGTGGGATAATTATTTTCTTAGCATCATATTGCTAATGTATTTGAATATTTTTTGTGGATCTTGTCCTCTCTGATTTTTTGTACCTTTGTATTTATGCTATATATTTTTATTTCTTCCTTGGTAATTTGACCTATTTTGCACTTTCTCTGTGTTTCCTTGTTGTTTAAGAACTCATGGTTTAACCAGGTTGGTCTCTTTGTGCATTTACTGTCTCTCCTACACAATGAAACAGTTCACATTTGTGTACATACATCTTTGAGAACCTGGTATCTTGCCCCCAATTTCTGACTGCTTTAACTTCCCAAAAATCTGGAATTCCTATTTTCTATTCCTTCCTTCCTAGGTGTCCCCCTAATTTCGCATTTTCAACCAGTTCCTCAGTTGCTTAAAAGTATCATGTAGAAGATTCCTTCAAGGTGCTTTCTCCTGCTGCATCAAAAATTTTTCAGACTGAACAGTCTGTGCCCAATTGTGTTATTTTCCCAACAAATAACAAGCCTAATTAATAATCTACATTATTATCAAATAGTTGCTCTTAACCACTTGTCTACGTGACCACAATTAGTTACGACTTTTGGTTTGCTGGTCTGTGATAGGTTCCCACAGTGGGAACCTATACACCCATACATATTTCCTTTATTCTTTGTCCAGAGATCTTCAGCATAAGATGTTCCTCTACCATCTGCAGCTCATAGCAAAATAAGTCTTTGCTTATTTCATTAACTATGTGATATAACAACAGGTTATATCACCATTCTAGTTCCCTAAAAAATAATACAATCTGTTACTCCAATTTCATGATCATTTGAACCATGTAATAGGATTTAAAGGTCTTTAGACACAGTTGTATTTAAGTGGAGAAGTGAGCAAAGGGAGTTTTCATCTTCTAAACATCAGGTGAAGACTGAAGATTCACAACGGCTTATATTAAGCATGAACTTAGTATAACTCAGGGGTTCTCTTTATTTTAAGATATCCTCATCATCCTGTAAATTTTTATCCTGCAAAGACTCAGAGAATTCCCTAATCCTTCCAATGCTATAGTGGGGGTCAGCTAGTTCTCAGTTTAAAAGACCTGTCTGACTAATCCCAGTGCACCATCCATAAATTTGTGCAGCATCATCACCTAGACCTTGAAGCAGTCTATGGACTCAGGTATATCACGACCTGATTCCAGGGGGGAATCCAAGGGGATTCCAGCTTTGCTGTGGATTCTCTGCAGGAGCTGCCTTCTCCACAATCCTGGCAAGAACAGTATTATAGAATCATCGAATATCCTGAATTGGAAGGGACACACAAGGATCATTGAAGTCTAACTGCTGGCCCAAACAGGTCACGCCCCAGAATCACACACATGCCTGAGCACCCTCTGTTATCTACTCCCAGACACACCTCAGGGGATAATTCCACTCAGGAACAATGAAGTGACTACAGGAATCCCCATTTCCCTTCTGAGCAGAAGCAGGAGCAGGAAGAGATATGCATAGATAGTACTCCTCTGTAGGCAAGCTGTTCATGTGCCTTAGTCTGGAAGAAGTCATCTGTGAATTCTTTTGTTCACATAGTTCTTTCACTAAGTGGTTGTTTCCGCTCACAGCTCACATTTCTTGTTTAGACTTAGAGATTACACACCCTCAGTCACTCACACCTAATTTATGATTGCAGTATTTCCTTCAGAGCCACATGACTGGACATTTGCTTCTTAAGTTTTAAATACAAGTCCGAGTTTTTTTTAAGAACATTTTTGCAGGAGGTATACAGCAGTCACTAAGATATAATATCTATGTTTTAATCCTACCCTAGATAAAGTTAGCTCTCAATATCCCAGAAAAACCCTGAACTGCTTTATTCAGATCAGGCAGATTTTCTCTCATGTTGTTAGGCTAAGAATGAGATTCTAAGATAAACATTGAATAATCAACTGATTTTCAAACGTGACACCTGATAGTTCCTAATGAACTTACTGGCAGCTCTTAACTACTGTTGCCAAAAATCAAACTATGCATTTAGAAAAATAAATTTAGACAGAAGATACTAATATATATTTCCATTAGAAAACCAACAGTTTTTAAGGAGCTATAATGCAAGTATACAATCACACCAGAAACTTCTCTTGCACCATAAGATTACATAATGAACTTTCTATGTACCACGTTCTATTATGAGAAGGAAAATTTACTTGAAACTGTCCCTATTTAAGTATTCTCACAGTGCACTAGCTCAGAAACATTCTGGTTTCTTTAATCTTTCTTAGTCTTTATACTGTGCAGCTGGAATTGTTACTCAGGTGCTTTAATTAAAACCAAACCAAACCATGCATATTAAATCCAGTAGGTGATTTCTGAAGACATGCTTCCTCTGCTTGATAGGCAATGGATGCACAGAGCCCAGACCCAACTTCTGGCCTTTAATGACATTCTGCACAGAAAGAGGTGTTAGGCTTCCTGAAGTTAGCACCTCTCTTTGGAGAGTTTGCAGGCTTTCATACAAGTGACAGCAAAGAAAAAGTTGCACAGAACTTGTTCATTGGTCACCTTGACCAATGCATTTCTGCACAAGCTCCAGCTGTTCACTACATAGAGGCAATCTGATAATAGCATGTCAGGTTCCTCTCAGGGGTGTAATTTTTATCAAGGTAATTAATCTTTAGTTATCTTCAGACAACCTTGCTCTCTTCTCCCCAGTCTCCCTAGACGAGGTGATCCATCTTTGGCATTAACACACCCTTGTCATTCTTGTGGTACCTTCCTGTGATTCTCTACTTTGAGGACCAAAGTATTGAATCACAAACATTGAAGCCGGGTGATGCAAAGTCCTGAGCTCACTCAAACCTACTCTGAAACTTCAAGTGTGTGTAAAAAATGTGGACTCTGTCCTAGAGGATTTGATATTGGATCAGGTATTATCAAGCTGCTTTTGACTTCTTGCTGAATCAAGCATACTTTGGCCTCCTATAGACATTATGAAAAATTATAGCCATTATAAAAGAGGCTATATCAAACGCTGTGGTAGTATGATAGAAATGCAGTGCTTTGTTCATGCTTGATCTGTATTAAATCTGAACTGAAAGGTGATTCACTATGCACAAATTTGGAACCAGGTCTGAGGCTTTTCCTGGTCAAGGGAAGTACTCCAATGAATGACCAGTATGCTTATTGCACTTGTTATAATTACATATAGTTTTGCTTAATTTCAGCTCTATTTAGTTAAAATATCCCTTTCATTATTTTTCCCAGGACTTTTAAGGGTAGAAGATAAGATAGAAATAGATCCTTCTGAACTAGTGGATCTAGATACTACAAGGTATTTGCTATCACACTGTTGTGGCTATATAACTTGAATATTTTGTGTTGAAGCAATTTTAAACCATATATCAGTTCTGCACAGCATTAGGGTTTTTTCTCCATCATCTGGAATTAGAAATAGTCTGCCCAACTTTTCGAGTCAAAGAAATTAACAAAAATAAAAAATACAAGAATTTCGATAAAAGCTTAATTGTTCTGACAACTGTTATATAACAGTAGGAGATTGAACCAATTAGATTGCATATTTAATTACAGTAAAAAACAATGTATTCTAGTGGAATAAGCACAATATTAGGAGACATACCCCAGCTTCAGCTGAGTAGATGAAGATGGAATATTTTGCCACTTAACAATCAAGTAAGTGACCACAGTTACATTTGACTTTACTGTTACTCCAAGTCCGTATCTGGAAGGTGAGCAGAAATACATTTGTAATTGTGTAACTACAAAGCAATGTGTAACTTTAAAAAATACATTGTCTGGAACACCTGCTATTTGGGATACTAGGTACATATACCAGGGTGTCTTTCTTTGTAGGTAGATAGTATTGTGACCAGTTCCATACAGATCTTTAAACCTGCTGAACTGGGACAAATCCAAAGGCAGGATACATAGTCATATAAAACCAGCAGCAGCAGCTCCAGTCTCCAAGAAGAAACCAGCTGATGAATGTTCTTCCTTCATCATTATTTCACTGTGCAGCACAACTATCTGACTGTGTAGTGATGATCTCCAAACCACTTTTTACTGTAATTCCTGACATTCTACATCAAATAACTTTGGATATCAAGAAGGCCTCTGTAATTTTTGAAGGCGTTTTTTCACTAAGACTTCATTCAAGCTTGATCTCTCTATGCCATTCACCTATTCATTTAAGCTACCCCAGAGAGCAAGTTTATATTGCTTTCCACAAGTTTAGAGAAAGAATAAGAGTTGTCTTTGATGGCCTTACTGCATTTCTTTGTATAATGTAAGCTTTTCCCACACTTCTGCAATGTGCTGTTTTCCTCTCTGTTCTATTTATTCCTCTGATCCTCAAACATATGTTGGAAGAAGTAGCAGATTCATATGAGAATATGGAATATATATTTTTAATTCTTGATTAACCAAAACTTTTATCATGCTCTCAAAATTATTTGCATCTGTGGATTCTGGGACAGTTTCCCTGGAGTGATTCTGAAATACACAAAGAATGTTTTATAACAGTAAATACAGTGCTTCTCACAGGCAACGGTTCTCTAGGTTAAACATTCACACTGTCTGGATGGACTGCAGTCTATGTTCACAGATTTATGTGTATTTTTCACCCATTTTGCACAGTATGGTCTTCTGAAAGTTCACTTGGCAAGAAACAGTTTTTGCTAAGTATAAAGTGTGAAATCTGGCAATAAAGTTTTAAATTAAACCCAGCATTTTTCAGCCTACATTCTGACAACCGCTATCTTACTAAACAGTACCAGTTTCTAGCCAGAATTAGGTGCCATGTCCACCACCAATTTTTCAGAGCAACATACTCACAGCTATTGAGATACCAGGTATCACAAGGCAACAAGGATGGGCAGGGATGACTGTAACACCTCTTTTGAAGATATGGTGAATGTGACTCAGAAAAAAGAATAAATTGCAAAAGAACTAGTAAAATGACATTATTGTCTTTCGAATGTATTGCCCATTGGATAAATGTCTGTAAGAGTAAATACACCTGGGAGAATCCTGGCCAAGTTGCCATTAAGGTAAGTGATACTCAGTCCTGTTGGCAGAAGGAATTCTGACTTGGGAGACCGTTCTCAGACCTGACATTTCCAGGTGTGAACAGATGGATCAGTGTAGACTGAACCTCTTTACTATATATATATATCTATCAATAAGATAATATATTTCTGAGTATTTAAAGGCTCTCTTCTTGAGTACAAATCAGTTACAGGATTATGTAAATCAATTACTTAGCCAACAAGTTAAAACTAATTGTGTTGAAAGTTATTTATACCATGTATAGCCTTAGACTCCTAACTTTTTTTGTAATATGGAAATGAAGAGGATCATTGAGACTCATGCACTGTTGAAAACCACTGGGACCTCCAGCACTGCATTCTTCCAGCACCTCATACGGGGCTGTGCTCCATCAAGGACCATTTGCCAGTAGTCCCAGAGGCGAAGACGCGCCCTCTGCAGAGGGCAAAGCCACAGTGCACCAGCACTCTCCTTAAAAATAACCTCCAATTCCCATAGTTCTTAAAGGGAATGAAGCCACTGTTGCACACAGGCCTCTATTTTGACAGTTTTGTGGCCCTTGGGTGGGCTGGGCCTGCTCCTGTGGCAGGGTGGTGAGCTCAGTTCATCGGGAAAAACAGCAGGGACCTGGGAAATGGCAGATCAAAACAAATCAACCCGCACTCTCAGAAAGAACAGGACATGCTGGCATTGTGGAAGGGATCAATTATTTATTAGGTTCCTCACAGGTGACTTTATGTACTGCCTCTGCTGAGCCTCTAGTTATAATGGAAAAAAACAGTAATTAAGCAAGGAGTTTGACTATTGGTGCTAAATAAGTATTTTAAAAGGCAATATGGTAGCATATTTGCTAAAAGATGCGAGATTAGGATAAGAGAGATACAATGATATGTGAGGCTATAGGGATGTAGAATAAATGAGAGAATTGCCATATACATAACAAAAAGTGTGTGTTTTTCACACAGGAAAGGAGTTTTCCCTTCAACCTGGCCACTTACTGCAAGTGCAGCTAGATCTGTTTCTGTTTGTGTAACCCAGCTCCTTCTCCCAGCTCGATCTGCTGCTCACTCAAATACAGCCAGTTTTTTGTGCTGATGGAGGCATTTTTTCCTTTTAACACTGTTCATCCTTCTGTCTTTCATGAGAACATACACTGAAGTGAATGGTGTGGAGGATACTAGTGTAAAACCTATGCCAGAGATAATAGCTTCAGCCCTCAGTGTATTTTGGTATTTTGACCAGCCATCTCCCCATCACCCAGGCACTCTGTCTCAGGCATCTCCCATAAAGGGCCGAAGCATGAAGCAGTGATGGTGATGTTGCCAGGCTGTTGATTGAAGACTTTCATCTTGCCAGTGCACTTGCTCTACAGGCTGGCACATCCTGGTTCCTCACATTGCTCACTCATCTTCTTTCTTCTTTCCTTCCATGTAAGGACAGATTATGTTGCATTTGGTTTTCCATCATTTGTGTTCTAGATTTGGCCTTATTTGTCTTGATTGGTGGGCTGCATGTCACCATTCTCCAGTTATTTTCCTTTTTGTTCCTATTATTGACCTGTATCTGTAGCTTCCTTATAGTACCCATATGACAATGCAGCTTGGAAAGATTGCTATTCTCCAGTGTAATAAAGTCGTGGTTGTACTCACCAAATGCCCAATTGTGTGTTCCTAATATCAGGTCTTTTCTCTTACTGTAGCAGAAATTTCCTTTGCATTATCTTCTCTTAATTTAAACATAATCTTCATTGTTCTTTTTCTGCTCTTAATTGAAAACAGGGAATCTGTTCTCTAGTCAGTCAACTGGTTACCAAACCAAAGCTAATCAAAGCTAATCAGTTTAGTCCCTGAAACAATACACCTTGATGGCTCAAAATTGATTAACAGCACTCCAGGTCTCAGCTTTTGATACTCAGTCTTGCAGCTGTCTGTATGGCCAATTTTACCTCAAATTCTCAAATTTGTGCTCAAATTATTTCCAGTGCAAAATCATTTACATTCCACTGCAATTCATGGTAGTACTTTGCATAAGTGTACTTGCAAAAGTGGCCACCAGACAACTATATTGTTGTTTCCTTTATATGATTTGGTCCTAGTTCAGGACCACATCATATAAAGATCCCATTTGGTTAAATAAGAAAGCAAAAGTGAAAATAAACATGAGAAGGTGATTCTTTCTTTCTTTTTTGTTTTTTTTTGAGCCATGAGATACTGAGAAAAGATAATTTTTTTGACACAGAGAACTCAGGCAAAAGTAATCAGGTTCTTGAGATATTATAAGCAAACTTCTCTCACTAGGCCTATTTTCTATACACAGGCTCAGAGATAGCTCAGAGATCCCTTCACACTTGGACCCTGGCCAGTCTATTCTCTCTTCCCCAAACTGGCCTCTCTATTTTAGGGCTTCGCTGAAACCTGACATGTCTTAGAAAGTGTGTGCACATGTCTGAGGATGTTCTCCTCACTGTGTTCTACATTCATCACACTCAGCATAGTGTGTCATGATTGGGCTAGTCTGAGAAAAAGTATCTCGGGTGCTCTGGTTGCAGTTCTCCACTGAGTATCCACCAAGTGAGTTCATCTACAAAAAGCTGAATTAGTGACTTTTTGTGACCTTATACTTCCAGGTTTGATTATGTCCAGAGGAACTGAACATCCCAGGACCCTGGGTTCCAGGTGCTTCTGCATCATCATACTTTTTTCAAATGTCATGCCGTTTCCCATATATACTGACAAAGGCATTCATCCCTAGCATAGCTAGGTTGAGGCACGTGGGTCTCACTATGCAAATACTGTAAGGTTTGCTGCTGGGTTTGCTCGTGGTCTGCTTTGTACATTGTACATGGCAAAGTAGATTGCATGCAGAATGCTTCTGTGAGCACCAGGTGATCACGTAAGCAGATTTGCAGAGTTGTTGTATGGGTATGTGGCTTTAAGGTTGGGTTGGTTTTTTTTTCTTCTTTCTAGTCCTGTTCCTACAAGCAGTACATTTGGTTCTTTGCCTTATTAAAAAAATGACCACAGTGTCCCAATTTTTCTCAGAATTGGAACATCTAATGAACATCACTTGCTTTGGGGATTTGTCCTGTTCACATTTCTGCCATAGGATAACTGGGATTCTGTGTGTGATAATACACTAGTAATCTTGGGAATTTATACTTGGAGAGTTTCCTTCATTTGAGAATTCACAGTGCTTAGAAGTTAATTCATATTACATTCCATTACCCATGTGAGGTAAGTAAACATTTTCCCCAGTGCAGAAACTGAGATGTTATGAAGATCAAGACTTTATAGGCTGTATATCTCATAAACACCTGTATAAAAAATGGCCTTATTTTTGAAGGTAGTAAGTACTTAAGGCTTCTACTGATTTTAGCCTCTAGCTTTTGTCACCTGCTTTGGAAAATACTGACTTAAATAAATTGCACTGCATCCCAGAATGATGTGTTAAATGTGTTCACATCAAGTATCTGCCTTTGGTCTGACATTCAAAGAGAAACCCTTTTTAAATTCCCTTTACAGTCCTTAATATTAGGAAAAAATATACCAGGAAAAAAAAAAAAAAAAAACTGGAAACAAAAAACAAACCACTACAACCCAAACCAAAAAGGATCTCATATATGTGTCTCATCTAGAAGCTGATAAGAGGTACAGTTGTCTTAAATTTCTCTATGGGAGAGTACAATTGCTAACAGATTTCTTTATTGCTGGGCAACAAAGCAATCTTGCTATGCTACAGATTTAACCAAAGGCTTGCAGGAACTGTCACACAGTGGGAGAAGCACCACCAGGACCTGTGGGAGCAACTTATTCCAGCCTGTAACTAATCAGTCACTGGTGCAGAGAAGCACTCAAGGGAGCAGTTCCAGCTACTAGGCTTAAACGGGATTCCAACAGGAATAGAAGCTGGCTGGCTGCAGGAGAGTTGTTTTTAAGTGCAAGAGGTTTTCTCTGAGATCCCACTATTACTGCAAGGCTGCCCGACCTTCAGGCATGTACAGCAGTTTACTGTATTTGTTTGCTGAATGACCTAAACTGCCCTTGCATTTACTTTGGGATTAGATCTTGCTTGAGAGATTAACTGGGGAGCTGTGGCCTTCTTTATTCTGGTCTGAAAAGAGACAAAATGGACTATACCACACAGTTTTGGACTGGAACTATGGGTAAAAAAGTGAGTCTATATGTAAAGTTTTTGCTCAAATTTTATTGTTAATTTTGCTCTCATGATTCAATGTGTTACATTCATCAACTACCTGCTTGGTAGCTGAGCTATTTCCTTGACCAGATAACTTTACCTTAATCCAAAGATGAGCTGGGAGCAAGAAATACATACTCAAGTCTCATTTACTGCAGCCTAAAATTTCAGCTCAAGTCCACTTTAATGAACAGTGTACTGGATAGCTGGCAACACTTACCTGAAAGATAGCTGGCATAGGGTTAGAAAAACTTGAAGATGTAGCAGGATCTTCTCAAATGCCTTAGATGGGGTTTTTACAGGAACAGACACTTTGTCATGCTCATGAAGGTGGATACCTCCAAATTCCAGACGTGGAAGGAGCTAGTACTTTAAGGGGTGCTTCTTTCCCATCAGGTAACAGGAAGCCTCTGTCATGTGCAGTTTGAGGTGAGGCTGGAACGGTAATATCACATTTATTAACCACCAATGTTTGCTTAAACAACTTTTCACTTGCTCCTCTTCTCCCTCTCTCTTTATTCTTTCAGCTGGATTAGTTCCCCCATCCCATTTATATGTGGCTGTATAAGCAGCAGAGTAATGTGTCAAAAAAGCCCTGCAGTAAGAAACAAGACAGGGACAGTAAGAAATATCAGGTGAAAGAATGGAGCAGAGACTCTACAGAGCAGTGTAAGTGGTGCTGCTGGGCATGGCCACACTCATAAAAATTAGATTCCCAGGGTTTTGGGGAGGAAAAAAAAGTAAAAATGTTTAAAATTTGATCTATGTGTGGTATAATTTTACACATGCACCTGAATTTACAAATACTGAATAGCAATTATTAGCAAGTTAAAAACAGCTCAATGCCTTGTTACATAACGTGAAATTAGACTTAATTTTCTGGTATCAATTTTAATTTATCAATTTAGAGATTATATATCTTGCATTATTTTTGTTGATTTTTTTAAAACGTAAACCTGTACATCTGCTTCCTACATTTACTTCCTAGACAGGTCAACATTTTTCCCTTAAACATTTGGCATCAACTACCTGTCAAAAATAGTTAGATTAATAAGACAGGCCTTGAGGTTTCTCTAATATGGCAGTTTCTGAATTTCTGTGTGCTACACAACAGACAAACCACATTCCACCTTAAAAAAAAAAAAGTTAACTATTAAAAAAAGGGTCAAAACAAGATTCCAATTTATTTTTCACTGTTTCCTAATTTTTTGTTAGGTAAAATTTTCAAGTTATTGAGTTTTCAGGATGGTAAAATATTTTGACCTGTAAAAAATGCTCAAAGATTATAAATACTATTTCTTCTCTAGCTGTAAGAGTGATTGACAGATATGAGTGCAATCAAAGAGGTTTAGGTAAAAGTATTAGATAAGCTCCTGAAAATTGAATTTACAAATTCCTAATTCTGTTTAAATTTTTTCCCTTGTCCAATATAAAATTCAATCCTGGAACTGGAAAACAAAAGTAAAGACCACAGAGAAATATCTTATACCTTTCCAGATCACAGTCACCGTTCAGATTACAGAACATTTTCAGTCCCAGTGGCACTGTGGAAGAGTAAGTCAATTCACAAAAAAATAGCCTTATGCTCCAATTTGAAAGGAAAACCAAAAGAAAAAAATAGTGAACAAATAAGAATCATGTAAGAAAATTTACAGAATACATTAGCTTAATTGCAAAGGATACAAATAATCAAATGCAAGAAATATATTTTGGTACAGATTGTAAAAGAGATGATTTGGAGTAAAGGAGAACAAAACCCCCAACCACTGGCCCTCTACCATATTCTACTGGATCCCCAAGTGAAGCTCTACTGCCTGATGTGCTGACAGGATACCAAATGATTGTTTAGATATAAATTAAGGGCTAAATATATTTGGGAAATGCTTCCTTAACTCTCTAAGTTTCTGCTTGCCTTGGTACTTTACTGTCTCTCATCTACAGAAAAAGTAAAGACAATATGCTGAAAAATATTCAAAAAGGAGTGCATTGTATGCATTGATTATATTAATGGAGAAAGTAGCTTTGGAAAACTCAGGCAATGTTTGTTGACCCTATATGTCCATCTGACACGTACCTTCAAAGACACATATATTTTCAGTCCTTGCTTCCTTGAGACCTATGTTGTTTCAAAGAATAATACTGACTATTCAAACACGGATAATTCCAAAATACGGGTCTTCATTCACATTAAAATAGCTATTGATATGGCATGAATTTAGGTGACTACTAACCATATTAAGTTAGGTTGTAAAGATTTTGTACGTGTGATTCATGTACATTTCAATGCATGTAAAAACAACAAAAGAATGTTGCTGAATTCTGCTAGTGTTAAGAAAACAGAGAAAGGCAGCTTTCCCACTAAGTTTAAAAATAGAAAATCCAAGTCGTGCTGTCCGTCTGGGACCAGAGAGATGGTATTATTGTAGGTTTGTCATGTTTATTTCCACTTGAAGTAGTCTATTAAAGTGATAATTCCAGTATATTGTCACCAGATGGCACTGCAACGACATGATCCCCTAACCTCTCCTCATACTCCATTAGTGCTTCATGAGGTCATCCCCAGGCAGTCACAAAGAATGCATCGCTATTTCAGATTGCATTAAGCCCCTCTTCTCCACTCCCCTATGTTTACCCCATCAGGCTTGCTGGCACAGCTATGACAGTTTTTAATATTCCTAGCCAACTGGACTTGGTAAGAAAAGCTCGGTAGTGGAGACCAATACCTGCCTAAAGTTAATTTGCCCAGATATTGCCATGAGCAATACTGAAGGCAAACGCTGTCTCTAATGGCAAGAGATGAAGCTCTCACCTGTGTCAGGTCATGCACAGAGGTTTGCTTCAGTTCCCTGGCCTTGCAATTCTGGATAGGATCCCAGCCTTAGGCTCTCAACCTATCTGCCTATCACATTCCTTACTTTTTCAGGGCAGAATTTTGTGTTTTCCCTTGCTTCTTTTCTCCTCTCAAATGGAGCATCCTGTTCCATGCCCTAATTTGCCTCTCAGCTCTAGTGCTCCCTGATACATTCTGTCATGACCTACCACTGCAGCTTGAATTACAAGTACT
Source organism: Peucedramus taeniatus (assembly GCA_013400575.1). NCBI lineage: Eukaryota > Metazoa > Chordata > Aves > Passeriformes > Fringillidae > Peucedramus > Peucedramus taeniatus. Next base: position 34,133 of record WBNO01013581.1, read on the forward strand.
GATTCTGTGACTCAAATGCAGATTTTAGGAAGTAAAAGGAAATAAACCTGGGAGTCCAGAGATGTGTTGAGCACTAAGCTACATTGCCTTTTGAGAAGTCAGTTTCAGCACTGTCAGCTGTCATCACTGGACTGATCTGAGCAATTACATTGAAGTTGTGCAAAGGTAACTACAAATAGTGCCAGATCTTTATTTGTAGATCAAGATGTGCAGCATTTTCAAGTTTGCAGCATAAAAAGCTCTCGTCGCTTCCTTTTAGAGGTCTGATGCATTCCTGGTATTCAGCAGGATGCTGATATTTGGTAGGAAAGTAATGTTATGATACAGAAAATTAAAGGCTAGGACAGTTCCTTCCGACTGTCTCGTATGCCACATGGCTGGATGACGCGTGTTTTGCAGATACAGCCAAATCTCTTGATAGCATGAGCACTTCAGCATACACCAAACATAACCTGTCTCTGTAGCAGACAAAATGAAAAATACTGCTGATTTTCCCATTTCTGTTCCCCCCCCCTTTTTTTTTTGTTTGTTTTTTGGTTTTTGGTTGTTTTTTTTTTTGCCAATAAATGTTCTTCTCAATAGAGCAATAGTGACTGTGCTATAGATACTCATGCATGTGCAAAATATTGTATTTATGCTAGCAAATTTAAATACAAAACTATCTGTGAGATGATAATCCAAAACAATACATGAGTAAGAAAAGAGAGTCTGGCAGTACATGTAAAGACAGAAATTAAATTAAATAAATTAAATTAAATTAAATTAAATTAAATTAAATGACAGGAAAGGAAATAAAATGACATGAAATGAAATTGCAAAACCCCAGAATTCCTAAATGAAGTGAAAACAATTAAATGGAATTGGAATGACAGGAATGAGCTGAAACTTCACAAAATGATTTGTCATTGAAATCTTAAGATTTCATTTCTTTTCATGAAATGAAGGATTTTCATCATGTCAGGGTACCAATATTGCTCTCTTCTCACTTTTTGAATCTGGGCCAGCCACGGTCTGTGGATCTCAGCAGCAGCAACAAGCTGGATTCAGGTTAGGGTTCAGAGAGCTGCAGAGCCTACAGCTCCTGGGACAGTGACACTCAAAAGGGCAGTGCAAGGGCATCAGGGCAGGGTGGCAACATTGCTGACTCAACACTTTTTAGTCTGTGCCACCTATGGAGATGAGGACCTCTGCCACAGTGCCAAGCTGCCATTAGGGTTAGGGCTGTGGTTAGGGTTAGGGTTGAGAGAGTAAAAGAGCCCACAGCTTCAGGAACACCGGGGCTGGAGAAGTCCTGCCAAGCCTGATCTGGCATGGCCCCGCCCTTGCTGCTCTTACATCTTTCTAATCTGGACCACCCATGGTGATGGGCATCTCAGCTCCAGCAACCAGATGCCATCAGGCTTTGAGTTAAGGTTTAGAGCAGAAAAGGACCTCCAGCTCCAGAAACACTGGGGATGGAAAACACATGCCAAGAGGATCATGGCGGAGCCACAACATTTCTGCCTCAACACCTTTCAGCTTAGGGCCATGCATGGGGCTGGGCACCTCAGCTGCAGCCCCATGACTGTTAAAAGATTTGTGTGAAATAAGAAAAGAAAATTCTGAAATGAAGTGAAAACAAAAAAATAGAATACAATGAAATGAAGTGCAGGGAAACGAGCCAGAACTTTATTAAATAGTATTGCTTGAAATCTTGAGATTTCATTCCCTTTCATGAAATGATTTTCATTTCATGAAAAGAAATTAAATGATAAATCAAGGAATGAAAAGACAGGAAAGGAAATATAATGACACGAAATTAAATTGAAAAAAACAAAAATTCTGAAATTAGGTGAAAATAATTAAATTGAATGGAAAGAAAGGAAGTGCAATGAAATGGGCTGAAGCTTCACAAACTTATTTTCATTGAAAGTTTGAGATTTAATTTATTTTCATGAAGTGAAGAAGTCATGACTGTTTTAAGGTCTTTAAATAAATTCCAAGTCACGCTACATTTTGTTAGTCAAAATCAGGGCTGTCTGTTGTGGCCTTTTGAGCACCAAGTTGAGTAAATTCATGCTTCTGTAAAACCCCTCAAGAATGACAGAATAAATGTTAATTACCATCTGATTATAACTGTTTCTCCCCTGATCTTCTGAAATCACTTTCATGTAGTTCACCTACATTCAAAATATTAAATATAACAATACCAGACTAATGGAGAGTGGCTGGAACAGCCTAGGATATCTCTTTCAATGATATGAATTCAGTTTAATAAGCCATAAAGATTTCAGTGGATGTTTATAGCTAAAGGAAAACACTGGGACAAGAACTTTAAGGGATTCTTTTTCCTCCTTTCAAAATATTTCTTGGTTAACTGGTGTCAGTGGCAAGGTGTAGAAGTCACCAAGCCACCAAGACTCTGGGCACTTAGGGAGATAAATTGTCTGGGACTCTTCTGATGAATGAGTAAATTATTGTGAAGTGATATGTACATGAAGGTGAAGAAGTGACTGAACACTGCAGATATAAGGTTCTTTTTGTATGTTACCTTTAAATATTTGACTGTGGGGCATGTGCAAATAGCTCCCTCTCAAAAAAGCTAAAACAAGTGCAAGCATTATGGTTATACTGTGAATCTGACTAATTAAGATAATGTATGGATCCCTGAGCACATTAAGGATATGCATATTTTCAGATCTATTTCCTTGTTTCTGGAAGATGGAATTTTGTTGCTCTGTTTTACTGAACTATGTTCTTTTTTTTATTGAGATATTGCTATAGTTAAGAAAAGTAAGAATAGTATGGAATTTATGAACACTCCTTTCTCTTCCTATTGACATTTTTATAGTACACAGGAGATTGTGGTTGCATTTTAAATGGTTGCAGCTTTTTCTACTAACCTGATTTGGAAATCTCTGTTTGAAAACCAAGATAATTTTATTACACCACATTGGTAAAAACTTAACAGCCAGACTACCTTGCATCTCATTTTTCCCATCTACTGATGAGTACACATCTACAGTGTACAGTCACATAATTTCTAACATATGTTTAACTCCCTTTTCATGCTTTATTTTTAGTTATTGGTTTGGTGGAAATTGGTTCCTTTTCTAAACATTGTGTCTTAACACTTATTGAATCCTAAATATACTTCAAAACATTGTTCTTTGGACAGTCAAGATGGTTAGGCTTTAGGGATCCCATACTGCTACTCTAATGCCTCCATCATGTTCCTACACTGCCTGCCTTCCTGCTTTTTCTATGAGTAGATATCCTTCCCCTATCATCTGTATTTTCTGAATTTCAGAGGTTAAAATCTGCATTTAGCCTGATGCTCTACACCCACAAGTCTGCTTCAGAAAGAGGTGGACTGATAAAGCTGAGAACTTGTGTCCTCTCAAGGTCCTTGAACAAGCTCAGAGATAGGAAGAAAGGGACAGATCTTTGTTGTACCTCAAGTGGTACAACAAGACCGAGGAACTTAAAATATTCTGCAACAGACAAAGTAACCCCCAAGCAACACATTCACACTTATTGTAGAATTAATTTGTTCTTGAATATCATGCTTGATACTGCTTTTTCCAAAGAACAGTATATGCCACACACTAGCTGAAGTAACTACTGACCTTGTAAGATGGTCTGGACTTTTTCAGTGCTAGAGTTGTAATAATGAAACAAATAATTCGGAGAAACCATGCACTAGTTGTACTACTGGTTGAAGCACGTAAACCAAACCAAGCAGCTACAAATTGGGCAGGAGAGCAAACCAGAGTCTGGTGCTGCAGATGAGGGACATCCAGAGTCTTTGCTACAAGAAGGCGTGCCCGAGGAAGGAAACTTTTGACTTCACACCTCTCAAAAGAAAGTTGCCCCCTTTATAATGGAAGCTGTTGCTCTGTAAGAATTTGTTCTGGAAGCAGTGTAACAAGGCCTCTCTTCACTCAGATTTGTCTCCCACATCTGCCACGGCAGCACAGCCGTGCCCGGACAGCTCTTCCTGGCCTGGACCAGCACTGGTGTGGCCAGCAGGACCAGGACAGTGACTGTCCCCATGTACTCAGCACTGGTGAGGTTGCACCTCGAGTGCTGTGTCAAGTTTTGGGCCCCTCAATTCAGGAATGACACTGAGAAGCTGGAACTAGTCCAGAGAAGGGCAACGGAGCTGGGGAAGGGTCTGGAGCACGAGTCCTGTGAGGAGCAGCTGAGGGAGCTGGGGGTGTTCAGCCTGGAGAAAAGGAGTCTCGGGGGACACCTCATGACTCTCTACAACTGCCTGAAAGGAGGGTGCAAGCAGGTTGGGGTTGGCCCTTTCTCACAAGCAGCAGGTTATAGGACAAGAGGACATAGCCTCGAGCTGCATCAGGGCAGGTTTAGGTTGGACATCAGGAAAAATCTCTTCACAGAAAGGGTAATTGAACATTGGAATGGGCTGCCCAGCGGGGTGGTGGAATTACTTTCCCTGGAGGTGTTTAAGGAAAGACTGGACGTGGCACTCAGTGCCATGGTCTGGTTGACATGGTGGCGTTCAGCCAAAGGTTGGACTCGATGACCTCAAGAGGTGTTCTCCAACCTGATTGATTCTCTGGTTTCGTGACTCCCTTGGCCGTCCCCGCCGCCTCAGCGTCTCTTGTGTCACGCCTGCCTCCCTGTCCCGCAGCGACCAGACACCCCCAGGGCATCCCGCCTGGCTGCCTTTCCCTCGGGAGAGACCCCAGGGAGGGGCTCCTCTGCCTGGGGACGGGCTGAGGCGACCACTGCTCTAACACAACACGGCAGCGCAGCCGCGGACGCACATCGGTCTCTAGGGGGGAAAGACGGCTCTTCGCGGGCCCGGGGCAGGTTCGGCCGTGCCCCGCAGCTGAGGGGGAGCGGCGGCGGCCGCTCGGCCGTGAGGGGGAGCGGGGTCGGGGCGGGGCTTCCCGCGGGGACGGCACAACTCGGCGGGGTTGGCGGCGGCGCCATTTTGAATTGGCTGAGGGTCGGAGGCGGCGGCTGCCGCCGAGCAGGGTTCCGCGTTCCCTGAGGGAGAACCCGCGAGGAAGGAGCGGATATGGCCGCAAATAGGAACTTGAAGCAAGTGCGGATCGAAAACAGCTCCCCAGCGGTGCCACTGGGCATGGTGGGGGGCGGCGGCAACCTGAAAGGATTGCGCGGCCTAGAAGCGGAGAGTGAGGCGGCGGCCATGGCTCTGGCGCCAAGCAAAGAAGGTGGCGGAGATGAGGAGCAGGAGGTTGGGTTCACCATCGATATCAAGAGCTTTCTCAAACCTGGCGAGAAGAGCTACACCCAGCGTTGCCGGCTGTTCGTGGGGAATCTGCCTACTGATATCACCGAGGAGGATTTCAAACGCCTTTTCGAGCGCTACGGGGAGCCCAGCGAGGTCTTCATCAATCGGGACCGTGGCTTCGGCTTCATCCGCCTGGTGAGGATCCGGGCAGGCCCCCGGGGCTGTCTCTGAAAGCGGGAGGCTTCGGTCCCTTGCCCCCCGCCCCCTTCCCCTCCATTTCGGCTAGTGTAAAAAGCAGCATCTGCCTCTCTTCCTCCTCGCTGCTAGCCCTGGTCCCCCTGCCTCTTCTTCCTTCTTTCCCCTCTCCTGTTCGCCTTTACATATCCAAGCCGGACCCCTGCATTCAGAGTGGTCTTCCCAGCCCCTGGCGTTTCGGTCCCCGCCTCACCTCATGGCACTTAACACAGTTAATTTTAAAGAATGGACCGGATTGTTTCGAAATACAGCTGCTCGCACATTGTGAATACGGAACATAAAATCACGGAATTGAAAAGGTTGCGGACCGCGGGTTGTTTAAATTACTTGTGCCCAGATAAGACTAGATTTTTAGGGGTAGTACAGTATTTGATTGAACGTGCTCGTGTTAAGCATGCAAAAAACCGAATCGTTCGAAAAGTTTGTGATACTGTATTTAAATGGTAATTTGGTGTGCGAGATTAGTTTTCACGATTGCTCTATTTAAAATGCACCGGTTTGTATCATTCTGGGAATAGCTTTAGAGTGCTTTAGGTGTCTAGTCATGATTTTCCCATATATTTTACTGGTTAGGGGTTTTTTTTCTTTTTGGTTGTCGTCTTAAAATACTTATGGCTTTCTGCCATGCATCTTTTAACCTGAGAATTCCCCGGCCTGAAATAGCAATTTTATGGAGGAAGTGAGATATACTTAAATCTCGTTACTCATTTCTGTGTGTAATAGAAATTAGATAGAGTTTTTATGTGAAATTATACATTACTTTTAGGGAATATCTATTCCATATTTTAACAGCTTGCCTAGCCAGTTGAACTGTGAAGAAACATATAGAGAATTTCTTTAAATGTCAGGGATTGCAGGTATCAAACGTGTTGAAGATTTTTGAAGTAAGAAAAAAGGTAGTTGTTGATTTACACTGTCTCATGGATGTGGGTGCAGAAAGCCCATTAATGTGAGACGAATTAATAGAGGAGCAAAGAAGGTAGTTTCATCATTTGTTGATGAAATTTGCATTGAACATCCATTGAGAGCAAGGGCGATATTTTTCACTTATTTAAAAGCAAAACAAAAACCCAACCCAAAACACCTTAGATCTTGTAGTTTAATGTTTGAATACCGTTTCTTGCTGAGGGGAGCTAGCAATGCAAATATAAACATTTGAGTAGGTAAACGTACAAAGCATCAACTTTCCAACTCTACTCAAAACCTTTAAGAGCAGCAGCATCATAATGAGAATGTTAAGCCCTCTAATGTGCAACAAAAAATTCGTGCCTGTGTTTTTAGAATAAACCATAAGGGGTAATGAATGCGGTTTTTTTCAGCCTGATGCATTTTTTGTTGGTTTGTTTGTTGGGTTTTTTGTTTTTTTTTTTGTTGGTTTGTTTTGTTTTTTGGATTGGGGGGAAACAAGTTGAATGATCCCGGCGCCAATATGCTCAAGTGAAGGAAAAAAACTTTGCTACTTTTCGTGGGGGGGCACACAAAAGTGATACTTGCTGCCTTTGGAAATAAAATATATAAAATATCTTATATCTTTATAAAGGAATCTAGGACTCTGGCTGAAATAGCAAAGGCAGAACTTGATGGTACTATTTTGAAGAACAGACCACTTCGAATCCGATTTGCTACCCATGGAGCTGCCTTAACTGTGAAGAATCTGTCGCCTGTGGTTTCCAATGAGCTGCTGGAGCAGGCATTCTCGCAATTCGGGCCAGTGGAAAGAGCGGTTGTTGTAGTAGATGATCGCGGCAGAGCTACAGGGAAAGGTTTTGTAGAGTTTGCAGCAAAACCTCCAGCACGGAAAGCTCTAGAAAGATGCAGTGATGGGGCATTCTTGCTTACAACGTAAGTTCACAGGTTTTTGTTTGAATTTGTGAGTATATCTTCCTGATGAGAGCAAAAATTGCATTCATGGTATTCCCTAGTTCTTACTTTGTTTTCAAAGTCTGAAAGCCATGAGGTTAGAAGTTTAAGTGTTTTGCATGAATGCCACAAATACTGTTGATTTTTTTTAAGAAAACCATCTTTCTCTGCTTACTGTTTCTAAGATTTCTTATTACCATATGAGAGTCTGAGAGCAGAATTCTGGGTTTTTGCTTGTTCATATGCAATATAACTTTTCCTTCTCTATATAATAAGACATTTTCTGTTGAGACTTTATTTTCATTGGTTGCACTCTTCCTGATCCCAGTAACAATGTGGCAAAATAATATTCCTTTGTTTCTTAACAAATCAGTGCATGACATTGCTGATATTTCTGTAGACTGAAGAAAGTGTTTATATCCCAAAAAATATCTGTGGCTTGTAAGGCCAGGATTTTCTCACTGTTTTAAAATGAAGGGTGAGATTCTGAAGAGGTTTGTGCTAGTGATGTTTGGAAAACAATCTATTTCAAGGACAAGCAAGCTTGCAAATAGCAGCACTTCTCTTGTATCTCCTATTTCTGTACTTGCCAAAGAGAGTTGTTAATTGCTGTCCTTTACACAGTCACAAGTGACATTTTGAAATGCTTTCTTAAAAACGGTGTGAAATTATACATATTTATGATTTCTTTTTATTTCTGTGATTCTCATTGGTAAAATAAGGCTGTGGTTTCACAGCATGAAAACTTGCTGCCGATAAATTGGGCTTGGAGTTCTTTTTCTGCTCTAGCTGTGCTATTCTTGAACTTCATGACACTTCCATAAGCCACTTGTGTTTGCTAAAACAACAGAACAGCATTCATTTGTACGGGGGTCCATTGCAGTCTGTTCAAGCACAGGAATGTGCTTGCTAATGTCAGGTCCAGCAGAGAATAGGGCAAGAGAAAATGTTGCCAGGAGGAGTTGGCAGGTGAGTAAGGGGTCTGGAACTCCAAATTTTGTGTGGTACTGAACTGATTAGATGGTTACATAGTAAATTTAATCTGAATACATCTTTACTGTTACCGGAAGGTGCCAGCAATTTGTTCTTATTCCCTGGGTTTTCTTGGCATTAGTAACTGAATGGAAGCCTGGTGAGCTAAACAAGGGAAGTAATATAGTTCAGTGTTACATTAGTGCTATTCTTGGCTTGAAAGATGTGGCAGGGAAAAAAGAAGCTGACATATGAGGGGAGGGTATTCTTGTTTTGCCAGCTGGATACATTAGCTGGATAGATAGTTGAATTGAAATGACCATCTAATCGTGGCCTGAGCGAATAAAAAGCATTTGATCATTTTCTTACTTAGGTGACATGTTCACTAATGCACAGTTGCAAAGATAATTATCATGAATCTACTGCCATCTACTTTGATGTTTTGCTTCAGAGTCTAAAGTTTTACCTTTTAAAACTGAAAACTCTTTGCCTCATCAGAATATCTTTCAGTTCCTGTTTAAATGTATCAAAACTAGACATTCAAAACATTAGCGTTTTAACATTGTTGTTTTATGTCATAACTTGTTAGCACCACAGTTCAGTTGCATTTAAATGGCAGAACTGTCATTGCCATGCAGATGGCATCAGAAAAAACAGTTGCTGAGTACAGCTGAGTCCGGCCTTTGATTCCGGACTTCATCTTTTTAATGGGAACTTGGTGCCCAGGGTAAAATGTATTTGGGGTCATTGGTTTGGTTTAGTTTTGGTTGGTGTGTGGTTTTTTTTGTTTGTTGTTTTCCCTAGTGAGGGACTGGGGCAGTAGAGGAGTATCTGCAAAGTGAAATAAAAGCAGGGAACACAATAAACGAGTGCTGGTGTTATGCAAATCTTGTCTCTAGTGCTCTGCATTTTGTAAGCTCTGCTCCACTCCTAAGACTGATGCAAAGAGCTTTTTACACAATTTAGATTTTTTACACTGCTCTCTTTGGCAGTACTGGCTCATGCTTGCCTCTGGTTACTGCATATCAAGGAAGCTGTTTTCAGAGATCGATTAGGATTCTGATTTGCAAGTGTATGGTTGTTCAGATAATGGATTCTAAATAACTTTACCAGAAATGTTTTTCTAATTATCACTGTAATATTTATACCAAATTATCTTGCTGTTTTCAGTTGTAGAGTAACTTGTAAAACTAATTTGTAAAAGTCAGTAGAAATATGAATAGGTTGTGATGCTCTGTTTTGGATTTGTTGCTTTCCCAGTACTATCACAGCCTCTGTGGTGCCTCACTGATAAAAACAGAAAGGTAAATCCTTCCTAAATATTTTGTAATTATTGGTAGGTGATTTTGGTATTTTAAAAAAGCAAACAGAACTGTGTCAAGTAAGTTGTGGTTTCTAGGCAGAATAGCTGGATTTGGCCATAAAAACAATCGTTTTCCAAAGGTAATTCTTAAGATTGGGATTCATTGGACTTCTGTGATTTAAGACAAGAAACAGGAATTACATGTTAGTTTTCTGGAATGTTTCTTCAAAATGCTAAAATAACTTGTAACTGCTTCATTAATGATTCAGTTATTAAATTGAGAATGTTTTCCAGAACACCTCGACCTGTTGTTGTAGAACCAATGGAGCAATTTGATGATGAGGATGGACTCCCTGAGAAGCTAATGCAAAAAACGCAGCAGTACCATAAGTAAGTTGTGGTTGGCTTTTTTTTATAGAACATTATTTACATACTTAGTTACTTTTGTAAATATACACTAATTTTTACTTTTGAGTTTGTGTAGCAGGAAGTAGTGCTTTTATATGTTGTGCTGTTATGTGTTAAAGGATTAAATAGGACCTTCCCAAATTTCCTAATCATAGTAAAATTCAGACTTGGCTCAGTGGTTTAACATTCTGTGTATTTACTGTAGTAGAGAGATTCTTGTCCTACACTGCAGTGAGTAGGAGCTTGTTGCCAGCAAACTATAGTCTTTTATGGATTAGGGGTGTGGTCTAATCCTGCATAGATTTTGAGTACCCACAGATCTTTATGTTCTCTGAATAGCCTCTTAACTGTTGGCAGACTCCCTGGTGTGTAAATCTTTGCAGCTTCCATAGCTGAGGTAAAACTTTGAACATGACATGAGAAAGTGAACCTCAGTCATGAGATAGAAGTCCCCTAATCTGAAAATATTAATTTTTAATATTGTAATTTGCCATTCACGTTGCTTGAATCTAAAATGTTTATTTTGATAAGACTGTAGAATACCACTTAAAAAATTGTCACTGTTAGATACAATATTAGTGTTAGAATGGGAATTGTGGGCTCATTTTAATGGTTGCAGATTCTGGCTAATATTCTGGGCTGTCTAGTAAGCATTGATATTTATTTAAATAACTGGTTTAGTGAATTGACTGCTTGATTTAGAAGGCTGAGCACTGTTAATCTAGTGTTGCAGCTTAGTACTTTGTATTGATGTCAGTACAAATTTTTATCTTAAAATTAAATAAATTGAATCTCTAGTTGGGCAATTTTTGGAAAATTGTCTTTTTACTTATCTTAATGTCTGATTTAAGCTTTGTCTCATTTAGAATGTAGTAATTTGACAGGTTGATAAAAAGTGAGATCTACATTTGAAGTGATTGTGTATACATTCTGTGGCTGTTACAGCTGTTGATATAAATGTGTCCTTCTGTACATTTTTACTGCAAAATTTTTATTAGGGAAAGAGAACAACCTCCACGCTTTGCTCAGCCTGGAACATTTGAGTTTGAGTATGCTTCACGGTGGAAGGCTCTTGATGAGATGGAAAAGCAGCAGCGTGAACAGGTTGACAGGAACATTAGAGAAGCCAAAGAGAAACTTGAGGCAGAAATGGAAGCAGCTAGACATGAGCATCAGCTAATGCTGATGAGGCAAGGTAAAACCAGATCATCTACCAATATTAAATTTGTTTTGTCACAGATATTTTTTTTTTGTAGCATATTGAGCTGTATACTTGGACATTTTGCTGATCACCATTTAATTAAATGCATTTAACTGAGAAAAAGGAAGGAATACTTCTCTGTGTACATATTCTTTCTTGATTTGCAGAAATTTATTAAGAATATAATGATAAAGAAGTGATTGTCTAAGAATTAATGATAAAGAGGTGATTGTCTGAGTCTGTTTTCTTCACTTCCTAAATTTATCCTTAGTAAAATGTTTACTTAGCCTGTTTTTCCTGAATAGGCTCATGTGCTCCCAATGTGGAGCCATACTGTTTTTATAAGGTCTTGTACAGAGCATGAGGTCTTATGCCAAAGATAATAACATAAAAGCATAAGGTCTTATGTAGAGTGTAACAATGTAGAAAGCTGTTTTGAAATGCCGGATAGTTGCTGCAGCACCTGAAATGACAACTGTTTCTTGGTTTATTTTCAAAAAAAAACTGTTGAAGCATTGAGTTTCCTTGTAAGCACAGGTGTATATTAGAGGTGAGGAATGTGCTTGTTAATATGATCCAAGAATGCTGCCGACAATGCACAGTAGAGCCCTCCCTCAGCAGTTAGACACACATTGTAATTTGTGTGTATGCTTGAGTGAGATTTGTAAAGATGGTTCAGTGCTTAAGATACAGATTGGATAAATCTACTGTTGACTTACCTGTTAATATTTAACAGTGCTAATAATCCAGTTCCAGAACTCATGCTCTTTAATTTCCTTTGAGTTTATTCACCAGTTGCCTGTACTTGAGGGCAAGATTAGAGATTACTTTTGTCTTTAATTAATGTCTTAATTACGTGTTAAACTGAGACAAGATTACAGTGGCCTCTCTCTTCATTAAATTAGAAAAGCACTTGATGGTAAAACATGGGAAAATATCTTTGGTGTGTTTTTGGATGTTACGGTTTCTTTTAAGTACAACATGAAGGAAAATATATTCTGCTTTTTAAATATTTGTTAAATGCTCGTTCTATATGAAAAAGAGAGAATTATTCCTTCCATTAGAGAGCAACTAAAACATGAAAGCATGTGGTGCCACTGTTCCAGTGAGAAAATGTTTCTTTTAGTGTAGGAGGAGAATTTTTCCCCCTCACAGTTTGGTTGGCAGAGTACCTCTTTGGTACCAGATAACTCAGTATTTTGTTAAGATAGTTAGATTTCTTCTTAGTTGCCTGCCAACACTTAATTTTCAGAGCTCTAGGGATTAGTAAGAATTTCTTCTGTTTTAATCTTCTCAATTCTTCAGCTTCAGTATGCATGAAAATAAGGTGTTTTTTTCACTTGTGTTTATTTTCAAAGATTAGCTTCCTCTTGTTGCTCTGAACAGTGTGGGTCTGAGTTCATGCCATACCAAGAATATTGATTATACTAATTGCATCACAGAATTGTGTAGAAAGATGCAATGAAGTTTCTAAGGCACCAGAACCTGGAATTAATACTTTGGTATCCCTAATGTACGAAGCCAAATTTAAGGATGTATTGAAGTAATTATGAAATATGAAATAGAAAATGTCATGTTTTAGTTGTGTAGGAGGTAAAAAGAAGACAGGATGAAGGATAAGCTTACTGGTTCATATACTCTAGCAGGTGAAGGTTTTGTTGAAACTGCTTCACAAGAGCTAGTAGGACTGGAACTCTAGAACAAGTTGGTTGGAGTACTCAGGTTTTTGTGGTGTGGTATCAATTCTGAATGTAGATTTAATTCTTTTGATATGTGTAATTTTTCACTTTCAAGTGTCATATTTTGACAGACTGAGTCAGAAGTAATTTGTAAAGCAGAATACGTGTTTCCGTGTGTATGTAAATTCCATGGTATTTCTGATCTATGTACTGATGGTATGCATCAAACATTTGTAAATATTCTCTCACAATGATGGCTAAATAGATTATGAAAATACTGAAAATGTGACTGAATTTAACCAGAAGCTCTATTTTTGTCTCAATTATATGGAAGCTTGGCATTTATTTTCCATCTTTAGAACCTGAAAAATCAGCAGCTAAAAGTGCTTAAAAGTCTTTGTGGCGTTGATATTCCAGTTTGTAGGATTAACTTCTGAGATGAGAGAACACCTTCACCTTCTGCTCTCTACTATGTAGAAGGTTGAAGGTAAAACGAAGACCTTGCCCTTTAACAAGCACAAGAAAGTGCAGAGGCTATTAATAATGCACTCTGTTTGTTTTCTTTTTTTTCCACAGCTGCTTTAGTGCAGATTTTTTCTGTTCAGAGAAGGGGCCTGTCAATCAAGAATTGCCATCATTACAGGTCTTTTAATACGAATGGCTCTTGTGCAGAGTTTGAATCTCTATATTTGTGTTTTCACACAGCTTAGTAAGGCTTTCTCCCAAGGTTTGGCAGTTGTCAAATGACGCTTAATCATAATTTGCTATGTTGTACTTCTAACATACTAACAATTTCAGGAAAGGCAATAAACAATGTTGTGGAGAAAAATTAGAAGAACAATGAGAAAAATAGAGTGCTACACCTTAAGAACAAAGGACAGTAAATTACACTGGTAGAGAGAAAGAAGGAAATCCTGGTCCTGTGTGCACAAGAAATAGGGAATGCTGTATAAACTTGGAAGAACAAAGAACTGAAAAGGAAACATCTTTTCCCACAGTGGACGGTGTTGTGTACAAATTTGAGGAAACTGATCTGCTTAACTAAAAAGATATTTTAATTAGTATAGTGAAGAAATGTGTAGAGAAAATGTGCAGAACAGTTGAACTAAAGCATAAAAGGCATATAATGGGTGGTATGGGAAAATGTTGCTTGTGGTTTCTATAAATAGTATCATCTGGCCAGTATCCTGTGTAGTTAAAAAATAAAAAAGCCTGCTTTCTAACAAACGGTAAAATTATTATTCATTGAAGAAAGCATAAATTTCCAGGCAGAAATCAATAATGTGACTGGTCAGCAAAAATAATTCCTGTGAGTTATGCCCTGCTTTTTAAGGACATTTTAAGTGCTTCATAGGAGGCTATGGCTGTGCCTTTTTGTGGGGTTAAAAGACTAGTCATTTCTAAGTTGCAGTAAGCAGAGTCATGATAGATCTTCATGGAGGTTCAGACTTCATGCACCTGAAGTTCATATGATTTCTCTTTGTCTGAAGTGTGCTATGCATGGGTCTGCAGTAGGTAGTGGAGAGCATAAAAGTCCATAAATATTGTAGTGGTTTTCTTAGTAGTGTGACTTTAGCAGTATACAGGGTTGTGAGAAAATTGATACCCTGTCCTAGATGTAAAACCGGGATGTGATTTAGGGGATTGAGAGAGTTGTGTTTTTTTTTTTTTTTTTTTTT
>WBNO01013581.1:48712-103334 GCA_013400575.1 Peucedramus taeniatus
TTCTTTTTTTTTTTTTTTTCCTTTGGGAGCTTAAAACTTCTGCTTCCGTAACCTGCTCTGGGAGCTTTTTGTACCTTTCTATGTTTGTAAGTCACGGATCCAGTGTATTTTTCAAGTACTAGACTTAGCTTTATGGAAAGAGATGAGTTAAATGTATTGAAATTTGGGTTTAAAAACTTGAATGTCAGATCTATAATCTGACAGTAAGAACAATTTTTGTGTTGCCACATGATTGATTGACAGCTTTTATATTTAAATGCACTTTTAATCCTGTTAGATCTCATGCGTCGTCAGGAAGAATTGAGACGCTTGGAAGAACTTCGAAACCAAGAACTTCAAAAACGCAAGCAGATACAATTGAGGTATTTTGTCTTCTACTGTGCAGAGGTGTGGCATGCAGCTACTGTAGGCTTGCATGAATTTAGATATGTTAGCTAAACTTGCTTCTCAGAAGCATAATGTGTGATGTTTCTGATAATATAATGCAATATAAAAGATTGTTTTCGAGTGTTGCTTGATTTCTTTCACTTATTTCAGCTCTGCTAATTTTGTTGTAAATTTCTGAGATTTCTAAATAGCACAGAAATGTCTTAGCCTATTTTTTTGTTTCATATTTATTTTAACATGACTGAAGCATGGCTGTAATAGACAGGAACATGCTTCTAAATTTTATGGCAGGTGATCAGCATATAGAAGCATGGCATTGCAATCTTATAGTGTGATGTGGGATTTTGGAAGGTTTTTTCACTTAATATTCTAGTATGTTGAAAACTATTTTTCTTTTAGGATTTGATTAATGCAAATAATTGTTTTAATGCCTCTTCTAAAGTTCAAGAAAATAGACATAGTCTCATATTGTTTTATACTTTTTGTTAAATATCACAATAAATGTCAATAAGATAAAAAGAACAGCACAAACACGTCTCAGAATTAAAAGTGTGTCTTTTGGCACTGTTGAAATGTTTTAATCCATAGTGGCTTCTTGAAAACTGGAATATTTTAACCTTTTTGCTGATATATAGCTGGAAGAGTAGGTATAGAATGTATTGGTATTGAAATTACTTGTATTCCAGTAAAAAAACCCCAAAACTTCAAAAGTACTCAGACTCATCAAGTTGAGTAGATTAGTGCCTTGCACTATGTTAAAAAAAATCATGGCCAGTTTTGTTCATATGCTTGATCTTACCTCTGAGGCTGAGTGCAAGCCTGAACAAGTCAAGAGACTAAGCTCACATAATTTTGAAAAATATCCTAGACATGAAGAAGAACACAGACGTCGGGAAGAAGAGATGCTACGCCAGAGGGAACAGGAGGAATTACGACGACAGCAGGAGGGAGGATTTAAGCCAAATTTCATGGACAATGTAAGTACAATTCCATGGTGAAAGTCCAAACTGCAAAAGAATTTTTTCATTACATTATTTTTATACTAGGTTTTGAACTGCCATCTTCTTGTTGGCTGTTTTTGCTTCACTATTTCTTTGTTCCCCTGAGTGAATTGCTACATACTCAGGAGTTACTCTTTTGTATGATGACATCACTCTTATTTTTCCTACGAGCTGGTGATGTAACACTTCCGTTAAGTGAAGGTGTTCAGGTATTAATTTTTTTTTCCTTGGGAATTGAAATGTTTCAGTAAAATAGTTTTTTTAAGTGGGAGGTGATAATAATCACCCATCCTGATGTGCCCTACTCTGCCTAAAGGTTTAAATTTTAAACCAGTTCGTGCTGCTAAGCTTGTTTGAATTACTGGTTTTGGTTTATGCTTAACTTACTAAGAAAGTTTTCAGAAACAGAAAGGGCAATTTTAATTTCATATGGAGCCTAAAATCACTCTCCCTTTTTACCCTGTGTAAAACTAGATGAGGAGACCATCCAAATCGTTACTAAAGGAGACTGAAAGATTATAAAGGTGAGGGAAGATTTGTCCTCGCTATAATCTGTACATTATTTATATTAGTAATTTAGGTATGCTCTGCCTCTGAGGACTCATCCTGTAGGACTAACAAATTGGTGCTATCAGAGGAGTCAGCTTCTAAATTTTTTTTGGTCAAAAGGCATGACTTTTTTTCTACTGACCAGATCAGTTCAGTGAATGCAAACTGTGTTGCAAATGCTTTAGTTTCTCTTGAGTAGGATACCTTTTACTATTATAGCTATTCCTAGTGAGAAAATAATGAATGAGCAATTCACACAATGCTCTTTTACATTATTGAAACAACTGTAGTCTGCAGGAGGAGATTTTGCTCCCCTTCAGAGGTGCAACTTCATACATCAATCAGAAATGAACTGCTGGTTTCTCAGCTACTTCCTGTGAAAGAAAAACCTGGTTTACATTCTATACCATGAAATTTTCTGTAGGGTTGCAAAGAATTTATTATGTATGTTCTGAGACATCCGGAGAGATGTTAGTAAATAAATGATTTCCTGTTCTCAGCAGGACATTTCTCCCCTCGTCTGCCCCTTAGTGTTTTTAGTAAAGATGGGGAGGAAGCAAAATATTTCCTTTGATTTTATTAACAGGTGAAATTTGTTTTTTCTCACTCTGTTTTGAGGGACTTACATGCAAAAGCAGATAGTAATTTATTTCCGTATGTTCTCACCCTAAAATAAAACAGCTTTCAGCACATCTTTTCTTCAGGGGAATGAAGACCAAGAAGGCAGAACTCATACTGTCCTTTAGTGTGTTCCAAATGTTATTAAACATAATTGGGGAAATAGCATGTAAGAGTCGTCTCATGTGATTTAGAAATAGCACTTACTGATGACTTCTGTAGTGCCAAATGAGAAATCTCATATCACTGTAATATCTTAATGCAGCATCTTTTGGGGTTGCCTGACTTTCTGACCCTGTAAGCTACTTGTCAGAACCTCCTGGTTCCTCTGTGAGACCTGTGCTTCTTGCTGCAAGAGAGCTGCAGTAATAGCAAGCTGGGGAGCCAACCCACAGCCCTGGGATGGCAGTAGCTCCCTCAGATTCCATTGCTGGTAGGAAGTTGTGGCCTGTATTCTGCAGCTTGGAGTGGGGAAAACTAGATAATGGTGCCACCACAGCCTTCACTGGTTTATTCTTACATCTGTCTTGAGATAAGAGTATTTAGTCTCTGTGCTTAAATTGCTTACCACAATTTGTCCATCCTTGTTGCTTATCTATGTTTTTAAATTTCAAACCCTATTTGAATAGAAACTGTTAAAGTTGTTGTGCTGGACTTGCAGGATAAGAAGGGAAGAAGAGTGGTTTAAATGGAAAGCACTTCAATCACTGTGCATAATTTTTATGGCTTTTATACATCAAATTTTTTGGAGGCAAAAGGTGAAAGACTGCTTTGCAAGAGTGTAGCTTTCCCACTCTCATGCATTACTGAAATTGTGTGTTCATCTCAAGGTAATTAACACACTGCAAGTATGTATAGATGTAGTTTTGCAGTAACAGCCCTACCAAAAGCGTTTTAACTTATATGAAAATGAATATAGAGTACAGGTGTTGTTTTTTAAACATCATATGAAATTGAAGTGGCATATACAATAATACATAAAAAAACATATCCTCAAGACTTGCCTTTAGTATTCTGGTTATGTCTTGACTTATGTTTTACTTCTAATGCTCTTTAAACTCTAAAAGAAAAATTGAAACAAAATGGCAAGTGATGTGTTTACTTTCTTTAGCAACAGTTTCTAATCAGGGCAGCTGTGTGACTAAGCATGCTTATCACTTTATGGATGCTTGTTATAAGATGTTTTTAGATAACTGTAGTTATGTAGTGTGAATGGGAATTGAAAAAGCTTTTGCATTTCGCAGCAGAGAAAAACTGTTAACCTTTTCTGGAGATTGCAAAATGCCACATGAAATCTGATTTCAATATAGAATTTCTTATACAACTAATTAGTTTTTATTTGTTCCTACTAATACTTGTTTACTGTGAACAGATTCCATCTTGCACTTAATTCTACTCTCAGATTACCACTGTATATATACTGAGAAAGTTATTCTCTCTTTTCAGAGGTTAAAAGGTGACTCTTTGTGAGAATTTCATTTTTTGATACGGTTGGATAGTTTTTTACCATGTCAAGTCTTGATAAACTCTTCTGGCATTATACTTACAATGTATTAAAGTCTTCTGCTAACAGTGTATTTAGCAGGACAGTAATAATAGTTTCTAATAATTGTTTTTGTTTCTTAAAAGTTTTGAAAAGTAAGCTTCCTTCACTTATATCCTATCACTTTTTACTGGTCAGTCTAAAACAGGAAGATAAATGGTAAGTGCAGTGGCAGCCAGAATTGGACCCTCTCATGTGAGGCTGCAGTATTAGGCTTTTCCCTTGAAAATTTCTATTTGTGTCTTTTCCCTAACTCATTAAACTTGGATTTTTTAAAAATATAATTACTTTCAAAAAAACATCTTGTAATCATGTTTAGTGCAGCTACTTGATTTTGTTACAGATGATAATAATATTTTCTGTGAGAGGCTTTCTTTTCTTGAAGCATTCTTGTTGCTGGTGATGATGAACATTAGAATTGATTAGAATTGATTGCTTTGAATGTTAATCTAATGGGCACCCTGATGATGCCTAAACAATTTATTAATCTAGTTGTGTGATCTCTAGTAGCTAGTAGATAAGTTTTGAATAAACACTTTCATATTGGTTGGGTTTTTTTCCCTTCCTTTCTAAAAGTCAGTTAGTTGAAATGTGCTGTTATAGCTCAATAATTTATATGCATTCTGATTTCACAGTAGCTTAATTGGGAAACTAATTTTCCAGTAGCATTTTGCTAATTTTTAGTTTGCGTTCATTCTTCTGGCTGAAAGAGGAACTTGATGATGGTGATTTATTTTGCAACAGCACAAATATTTTTTAAATAGAAAATACTTCTGAGGGCCAGTAATACATTAATTACTCAAACATGCAGTGGTTATTATCCAGTTATGAATGGCTTGCTTGGATTTACATTGTTGAATCTCAGTCAGAGGCATTCTACAAAATAATTCCTGTTTCAAGACCTGCTTTAATTTGTGTTACTAACTTAGTGTTTTGGATTTAGTGTATTAAAATAGTTTCTAAGTGTCTAAAACAGAGACCAAAAATATGTAGGAGTTGTAGTCCTAGTTTTGTGTGGACAGATTTACTTCTGTAATAACACTGTTGAAATAGTGTTGGGTGGGTATTGTACTTAGTGAAACAATAGCTGCAATACCAGCCTAAGGTATTGCGTAAGGCTTACCTCTCTTCTTACTGATGGTTTAAAGAGGGAATTGAAATTTTTGGACATCCTTGCCCACTTCTCTCCAAGGAAAACCGCTTTTTGAATGTGTAAGGGACTGTTTCCTGGGAATCCATCAGTTTCAATTTCTGAATGCTTGCTGTAACGCTTTGTATATTAAATTCTTTTCTTATAACCTCATAATCTTTTCTGGAAATATTTCTAGATGTTGTTTTGCTTTCCTTTAGTTTTTCTTGCAAGAAGCACTGCTCTCAAGTATGTTGAGTAATTATCAACACAAAATGTCAGCTGCTAAAGCAGTGGAGATGCTTCAACAGCAGGGATTGTAGTGGACTTGGATCAAAAGCTGTAAGACAGATGAGAACAAGAAAGTAAAAAAGCTCATTGCAAAACAGCAATAAAGTTTATAGCTTCTAGAATGCCATCACAACATAGTTTTTGTTTAAAGAGTTTGGTCCTTTGGAGCAGTTTATAAATATAGTTTTGAATTTCTTACTGTTTGGAGCTGTATTGAGGCATGTTTTATCCCTCACTTCTAAGTTCACTTGCAAGTTAAGCATTAGGCATGTTTTAAACAAGACTGTCAATTAGATTTCCTTGAACTTCAGTAATTCAGGACTAGATTTTTGCACTTCTTGCCTGTTTAAGTGAATAGAACTCTTATTTTGATCCTGTCTTCTCATAGCGTTGTGCTCAAAAGCTCCAGTAATGTAAGCAGTTGGAATTTTCACTGAATGGTGAATTTTTTCTTACCTAACTCAAAACTAAACTAAGGCAGATGCCCAATAATAAATTAATGAAACATTTCTAAGAATCTTTCCAAATTTGATAAGTTTTCTAACAATAAATGTTGGTTATTTTATCCTGACAGCCTTGATACTTAATGAAGCTAAGGGTGGTGAAGTTGTGTGAGTTGGAATGAATAAAATCTCAGTTGCTTGCTGCTTTATAAAAGCTCTTCTGTAGAGTGTGATTGGATGAGACAAATTGCATCCTTACTGCAGTCCAGCATACGTAGTTCATGTGTAACACCTTAAAGGCTTTTTAAGGTGAAACCAGATTGGAAAACTACAAATTATTAATTGTAGACTAAACCACACCAACCTGACGAAATACTCCTGCTTTTCTTTGCAGTGGTTTTACTTCAGTGATCAAGTTTCTTCTTATGCATAGATCAACATGGGATAGGCCTTTAAGCATGCATTCTATAAATAGGCAGTTTGTGTTTTTGTGGGCAGTCCTAGTTTTGGCAGTAGCACCAAATTATGTTTATTTTTGCATTAGTGATATACATCAGTAGACAGATTCTTAAATCATGCATTTCTTCTGTTCCTTGGTATTTCAGATACTAAATTTGTTGCTTTGGGCAAGACTAATACTTCCTTTACAAGCCTTAAAATATTCAATTTATATTATTTTCACCAAATAAATAAATTATTTTCAGCCTTTAATTGCATTGTCAGGTAGAAAAAACTGTTTAACTGTCATATCTGCTTTTAGTATGAAAAGACATTGCATGAAAATCAATGCAGATTTTCAGGTATCTTTTTATAAAATATTATGTGCTTATATACATTAGATGAAGGTGTTTGTGGAATCAAAGTTCTTTTGGTTGTAAGTATTTCATGACCATTTTAGGATGGTTCGTAATTGATTTTCTAGGTCATGGTTTTATTATGTATGTCAAGGATGCTACTTAAAGTAGTTTTTCAGTAACAGGGCAAATAATTATTACAATAATATATTTAATTTATAACTATATTTCTGTATGTGCGAACTGTGAGTATTTAGGCAATGTGATATTTTTGTATTATATTTAGGAAGCTAATCTTTTGCTCTGTTGCAGTCATCTTCTGATATTTGCACAAACTGCTTTGGAAAATACTAATATGTACTTTATGTGAACTCGCAAATAGAACAAGAGTGACTAGTCACAAGTAATTTTTATACTTTAATGTGCTGTCAGATGTGTGGTAATCTCCAATATGAATTTAGATGTTGTGGTAAGCTTTTCCAAATTTGTTCTTTTCTGCAGTAATTGATAAAGAATTTTCTGACAGTATTCTTTAGATTATCTGGTTTTGTTTATAACCTTACTTTCTCTTAGTAATGATGATCAAGAAGCTAAAATAACACTTTCCAGATGCTGCTTACGTAATGGCAAAATTACATTAGTCATTGTCAGTCTTGGTGTTTCATGAGGCCTCAGCTGTAGCAGATGCCATTTTTATTCAGTTATTGATAGAAAGACCTCAAATGCATCTGTGCTTGTTTGTAGAGTACTCCATTTGTGTACTTAACTTCTGCTGTTTTATAGATAAAAATGAAAAAATCTAATTAAGAGCAGATTTTATATGTCTATATTCTGTATTTTATTATTATTTCTGAAAATTGTTTCTGCTCACAATTTAAATTAAATCTTCTTATTCAGCTTAAATTACTCAGAGTTCTTCAGTTTTTCATATCCTGAAAAGCAAGAGTACTTAGAAATTATGTATATAACTTAAAAATTCTTTATTGATGTGTTTGATAAATGCCCTATATACTTGAAGAAGCTAAAAATTAATGTTTGCCTTAATGATTTTCATTTTTTCTTCCTCAGCTACTGGAGTTAAGTTTGACTTCGAGTTTGTACACGTAATTACCCAGACTAAGAAGAAGCTAACTTTGAGTTTCAGTTGTCTGCTTGGTACCTATTTCGGACTCGCCCACCTCTCTAAGTCCTGAGATCTTGCTTGGTGGCACTGAGACTTGCAACCAAAATAAGTTCCTCTGCTTAGAACAGTTTGTCTTTGCTCAAGGGATCTGTGTTTAAAGAAAGAATAAAACACGCAAGAAGCAATAAGTGAGATTTCTGTAGAAATAGTATTTTTGCATGCGAGGAAACCTGGGTCTGTTGCATAGTGTGAAGGAAGCCTGTTTAGGGACCTGGTTTCTGTCTCTCAAGCCCATGCCTTCCAAGTAGCTTTTTTTCTTAAATGTGACCTTTTGATTAGCGTTTTACTTCAGTAGCTCTCACAGAGCAGAAAATGCTAATAGTGATAATACGGTAAACTGATAGAAATAAATATAAATTAACTTAGTGCTGTTGCCTATCTATTGATACTAGGATGAAATTTTAAAAATTAGAATATTTATTATTTTTCTTGTGAATATTTCACAAGCCTCCTTGTCAAAGCAGTTTTTTCTTATTACTGGAGGTAGTGCTTGTTTTGGGTTATTAAATCTTCCATGAGGAAAACGGAGCTCAAATCTGATACTTCTGTCTTCTGTCAAGTACACTTTAATTCTGCAAAGATTGGGTATTACTTTCCAATTAATTAGCACTTTTAATAAATAGTGGGTTTTGGTAAGAGGATGAGTTTCAGTAGAACTGTTTTGTAACTGTTCAGATGGGAAGTTCAGTAGAAACTGAAGCCTAAAGAGTCAGATAAATATATCTGTGGTTTGCTATTCAAAGATGTTTCTACCTGAACATAACTGTAAAATCATAGCATGATTTGGTTTGGAAGGGGCCATTAAAGGCCATCCAATTCGTTGCCTCCTGAAGTGAGCAGGGGCATCTTAAGCTACTTTAGGTTGCTCAGAGCCCCATTCAGTCCTTAATGTTTCCAGGGATGAGGCATGCACCACCTGTTTGGACAACTTATTCCACCATTTCTTTGGTCTCATTGTAAAAAATTTCTTCCTTTCACCTACTTGGAATACTCTCTATTAGTTTAAAACTATCACCCCATGTCCTGTCACAGGCCCTACTAAAACATTTGTCACCATTATGATTTCCTACAGTGGCTAATGGCTCGTTAGTTTAGGCTTAGAATGGTGCAGGATGAAAGAGTGTTTATATTAGTTTTGTTCTGTATGTGACATGAAGCTCTTACTACAGGTCCCAAATGCAATTTGGGTTATCTGCTTGTGACAGGATAAGTAGTAGTTGTCTGTTCTAAGAAAAAAACAATATGGTGTTGAAATTAGGTTCTTCAGTCTTTATCTTCTTACATGCTTCTGGGTTTTATAATACTTTTAAAATGTTATTTACTTACAGAGTCTTCCTGTTTGTTTCTCCCACCATTTCTGAATTATGAAACATTTGTTTTAACTATAGGGGAACTTCTGAGTTTAGGTAAGAACTGACTATTTGTGTTTGTCCCTATTGATTGGGTGGTCCCCATTGAGTCGCTATCATAATTCTGACCTTTGGGTCTATTGTACATAAATAAAATAGTAGTTTTTGTTGGATATTTTTGATGAAACCAGACAGTGTAGTTTAAGAGTGTGGGTTAGGGTATTTAGCTAGAAAGCAATGTCTCTCAGTCTCTTTGGATTTATTGAGATGACCAGTTTCTTAAGCTTCTGATGGAAATACTAGAATTGTCTGGTAGAATGTATTATTTTCATCAGTCAGGATTTTGTTTGTTCAAATGGCAAGCATCTTCCTCATTCAAGTCTGCCTCATATTGCTCAAGTTCTATAGGAAATGGCCTACAAGTTGTGTAAAATAACTGTGGAGCTTGGCTTCCTGCAGAAATTTTCACTGATGCTTCTCTGTTTATATTTTCTTATGTTTTAGTGTGCTCTGTGTGTGGACAGGCCATAAATTAATTGGAGAAATCTTGAAGATTGAACTATTCTGTTTGTAAGCAACATCTGTAAAAGACACTATATGGGTGCTAGAAGTTTCTCCTACAGAACCTCTTTGTAGGATTGAAAGACTTTGCCTTTCAGCTTCCTTTTAACAAATACTTGCATATTCTATTTACTTGGTAACTCAAATTAATTATGAGTTAACAACTACAATTGGACTGTTTTTTATTTTGTAATTTATTTGGCATATATAATATCTACTTGGTGAGGAAAAATTGTTATTAGAGAAGTCTGGCAAAGAGTCATATTTAGTGCACTGTGGCTATAACTAGTGGTGCTTTTAATTTGATTTTGCAGTCTTATGGTTGACACTTCAACTAAGAAGTAGATTTTTACATAAACATTCCATGATAAAGGGTGTTCTTGGCTGCTTAATTTCTCTTCAAGTAAACGTTGATGACTTTAATTTCATCTTATCATTGAATCTTGCATTTGGGGAAAACTCTTTTTTTTACTCCATCCAGTGTTCACTCTTTAAAATATTTGTATAGATTTGGGGTTTGTGCAAGGAAAACATAACAATTTGGGAAATCTAAAATGCAGCATTGTTCTATAACACCAGATTTTCAGTTTAGTATTTTAGTGCATTTCTGCATGATGGTAGAGTTAGCCCAGTCTTTGTTACCAGTTAAGCAGCCTTCAAGTCCAACTCCACCATGGTAAATAGTGGAGCGCATCTTAAATCACATGCAGCCTTCCAGGTTGTCTGTTTTGATACTTATCCACTCTTTTGACATTTCTTCAGCTCATATAAAACCAGAATAATTCTAAGATGAAATTTTTTAATATGCCTCTGAAGATGTGAATATATTGTGAGTGTAGTGTAATTGTTACATGTCTCAGTCATGAACTTGGTGATATGCTGTGTATTTCTTCGAGAAAGTACTTTTGAGGGTAAGTAAACAGTCAAGTGCCTTTGAAAAAAAATTTGTATTATGTTCAGCCATTGATCTGTATTTAATTTATATATTTTTTTTACTGTTACTGAAAAAAAGGAAGCTAACAGAAATGGGAGAAATGTTTTTTATATTTTGATTCCATGAATCTAAGGTGGCTCCTAACTCCAGCAGAATCAGATTAATTGGCAGAATTGAAGAAGTTGCTATTAAGGGAATTCATACAATGGGATCTCTTTTTTCAAAGGATTTCCAAATCTGTTGAAGGTGGTTACCTTCTCTAAGCACCTTTGTCTCATGAAAAATTATTTCTGAATTTTAGCTTAAAATATTTGAGAAGCAGATTTTTACCTTTGAGTTGTAGTTATTAAATCACGGGGAAAATTTGCTAGAATACCTGTATACTTGTTTTCTCTCAAATTATCAACCGCAAAGGCATTTAGAAAAAGTATCTTTCTTTGCAGCTACATCCTCACAGAGTGCTTAATGCATAGTGAAGGGATATGGTAGGATTTTTCTTTACCTCAACAGATGATGTAATGATGATGGGAGCAATGGAATTAAAGTATTTTTATTCTTAGCTGCTGATTTTGTTCTTAGCTGCTGTATATATATATGCAGTTTGTTTAAGGCCTGATTTTGCCTTCTGTGTACCTTATTTTTTTTTGGATGATGAATAATGTTTTTCTCAGGTTATGAGAAAATGAAATACATTTTTTGTCAGTTTTATAGATCTTGTATATACAGTGTTTTAGTGTTTTACTGTATTTTAACAAATGGAAATGAGAGAGGTTGGAGAAAAGCCCACAAATTGTATTAATGCAGTGGCTTAAATGCAGTATTAAAATTCAGTGAAGGAGCAAGTAACTACAAGACAGAATAATGAAGCAGAGAAGATACAAATTGCAATATGGAACCAGGTTCTATAATCAACAGAATAGATTCCATGGTATATCTTGGCTTCTTTTAGACTGTTTTCTTTCTTATTAACAAGTTAGATTGTAATTTGAATTTTGAGCTCTAATATATTCTGAAAGTATGAGTTCTTGCATAAAACAAAGCTGTTACTTTAGTGTGTATTAAATAGTATTATTTTTAGCCTTTAGAATTAACCTTTTCTTTAATCTTTAGGACTATTAAATGTTGCTGGTTAGTGATGTATCCCCTAAAGGTCTTTGTATTGAGAGTCATGTTAGTGCAGTTTCTTCCAAAACTGTCAGTTTAGACCTGACTTAAGCATCATGTGAGGAATGATGTATTTGAGGGAAGCTAACTTTAGTTCAGATTGGGTTTTGCATCCAGCTGTAAGAGAATGACAAAACCAAAACATTCGAGTTTCACAGCTGTTTAACAGTTTACTGTAAAAAGTATTTTTAAATAATAACTTCAATTTACAGTACTAAATACTTTTGAGGAGCTTTAATTGCATTTGTTTAATTGGGTGCTTTTCTCTGTGGGCTTTAGCTGCTGAGGACTATCCTTAGCAACTGATGCAGAAGGAAAATGAGATCCCACAGAAGTTGAAGACTTTTTGTTCTCAGAACTGAAGGAGGAGAACAAAGATGTACTGCATAGAGGGTTTTCACAAATACATCCCTGTACTTTTGCTGTTAGTTTTGAAAGAAATTCCCCTCTTCAAATAAAATGGATAGTTCCATTGCAATCTTACTGAAATGACAGGAATTCTTAAGAAATATGCTTGACTAGTAATAATGTTTTTTTTCTGTAATTGTAGTTTTTACTACCATTAGGAGTGTTTTTCCAATTTGTAGCATTTACTGGAATACGTATATCTGATTGCATTTCTTGCAATGTGTATTCCTGCTTCTACCAATGTGATACTTTTTAAATGTTGAGGGTTTTTATTGTTGGAATTTAATGAGTCATCTCCATCAGCTTTATTCATGACTTGAGTGAGAAAGCAGTAAATTGCCTTTATCTCCTCTAGCCTTCTTAGTATATTTTCTCAAAGATTGAGTCCTGGTGACAGCTATTAAACCTAATGAAAATTCTTTTACTGCATGCTATATGTTTTTTAGCTACATTTACTTTAGTTGTTATCTAGTTTAATGCATTTTTGTAGGTTTGTATGAAGTAAGAGAGTTTATATTTTTTTAGACTCTTGGGTGAGTGCTGTCACTCAGTTCATAGAGTTTTGAGTAGTTCAGGCTGGAAGACATTTTTGGAATCGTCTAGTACGATGCCCAGCTCAGAGCAGGGATCAGCTCTGAATTTAGACTTCAATGCTCAAGAACACATACAAATCTTGGATTTTGAAAGATCAATATTTTTCATTTAAAATTACTTATTGCTATTATATATGTTACTGTGTGAGGATATTGTAACTACTGGATTTTACATAGAGATCTTATTGAGGAACAAACCGAAGAGGGAAGGGTGACAAGAAGGGTTGGATAGAAGAGAAACCTTTTATTACCTCAACTTCTTACTGCTACGTAACTTCCAGTGCACTTGTCATTGGAGTGAAATAGTGGACTATTCTGAGGAAAAGACAAAAAAATGCATAATCAAAAGTATCCTCCAAATTGTAGTTTTGGTTGCTAGCTAGCAGCTTTAATAACTTGCATGATTTATGTCATTAAAATATACGTGTCTTTCAGTAAGTTACAATTTAAGTAAGGTTTAAGGACCTTATGCCTCATTAAGAGGTCTTTGGACATAATTTTTCTTTTCTAGAAGGAACTTAATAAAATAAACCACAGTAGAAAGGAGTAATGAATTCTAATAAGAGGTACAGAAATGTCATACCTGTTTTGACAAATATATAGTCTGTTAGAGAATAAAATTTTGTTTTCATGTTAATGAAAAAAAGTGGGAATCAGCAGCACTGTTAATTACATTTTGCTCTACACACACTACCTAGATAAAGTGCTAATTAAACTATTAATTTTCAAGTTTATGGGAAAGTGTTATTTTCTTGCTAAGGCATTTTTGGATGCTATGTCTTAGCATTATTGCGGTTACTATACGATGAAAGGTAAGTAAATAGTTGCATGTTCTTCTGGCCACAAACCATTGAAAACTGTATGGTCTGCCATCATAACATGTCTGAGATATCTTGCTTTTGTGCTGTTCTAAAATTTTCCATGCCATGTTTTGTTCATACCATAATTTTTGACAGCCTTGTTACCATGAATATTGCATGACTTGGAGAAAAGATTAATTTTCGCTGGGCCGCTGCAATTGCAAGGCCTATTTTTAAGGAAAAGAAGTAGCACTGGTTTGTCAGTTTAAAAAGTCAGGTTTATGACTATTTGTGTTTTTACTTGCAGTATGACCTGTATCGATTCTTAGGTGTTTTTCAAAATATTTAGTTTCATGGTTTTATAAAACAAATTTTAAAATAGTGTAATATATTTAACAAATTCAGAAGAATAATCCTGGCTGTTCTCTGTATATTTAGACTGCTGTGTCAGTGGTGATAAGAGGTGTAAGAACATAGCACATGATATACACCTCTAATACTTTGGAAAACTGATTTCAAGTACTTGGTAAAAAGGGGAGAATCCACACTATACATAATGTAAAATACAAATTTTGAAAACTGAGTGTAATTAATATTTTGGTATAGATCTACTTTTTACATTTGACATTAAAATTAGTTGGCGTTGTGAGAAATACAATTTTTAATGCTTCTGTCTAAAGTAATTAGTAAGTATAATCCTATAGTTGCCATCATAGCAGTTTTTCTAAAAGATTACTCAGATGAATTGGACCTTTTTGAAGGTTGTCTGCGTTAGTGAATTCTGATGTATTTTACAAGAATCCTGGCAACAATTTTTTTTGAAAGGTTTGAGTTGTGTAAACAGTGCATTTACAATAGGACATTTTTTGTTTGCTGACTTTGTGTTTTTGATAATGTTTTTTTCTGATCTTCACAAAGTTTAACTTATGCTTTCCTGCACATTCTTTTGTCTTATGGCTTTCTTTTCTCCCTGTAACAGCATATCATCCATTTTTCTTGTTCTCTTTCTAGTGAGATCTGGTTTTCCCAGGTATAGGTGACTTCTGAGGTTCTCAATCACCTCACATATTTCTTTCTTAAGAGTTTAGCCCTATTCTTGTGCTGCTCAGTTTTAACTCCCTGTTGTGGGTGGTTACGGATGGCTTTGGGGAAGGGGCTGAAGCAGGCTGCTACTGAACAGAAGAACTGGAAGTGATATAGTGAGGAAAG
Source organism: Peucedramus taeniatus (assembly GCA_013400575.1). NCBI lineage: Eukaryota > Metazoa > Chordata > Aves > Passeriformes > Fringillidae > Peucedramus > Peucedramus taeniatus. The sequence goes on from WBNO01013581.1 coordinate 63,669, forward strand.
GAGGCTTTGAGAAGGTAACACTATCATTGTTAAGCCCTGCGAAAGGCTTGAGTATCTGAAAATGAGTCTCTCAGGTGGGCTAGAATTACCAACCAGCAGTGGTTCAGCTGTTGTGTCAAACTGCCTGTTGGCATTCCTTTCTGTTATATTTTGGGCAAAACCCATGGCCTAGGTTGACCTAACTTACCTGTAGTAACATGTTTATGCTCACATAGTAAAGAGCTGTCTAGGACCTGATTTGTGTGTGACAGGACTGAATTTTTGTTACCACCCAGGACTCCTCCAGATAGAATTTTTGAATACATCAAACATCTAATGACATAAATTATATATACTGCTGGTTAATGTTTGAAATTGAGTATTTTCTCTGACAGGAAGTGTAAAGTTGCTAATTCTGTGTTACGAGTACAGAAGAATTTTCCTGTGCTGAAAAGTCAAGGGAACATGATATGTTTTGTGCATGCAACAGTAGGAATAATTATAAGCAGCAGCAGCAACATCTTAATCTTGCAGACATGTTGATAAAATAATAGGCAGCAGAGACCTTAAGGCACATTTATGGGTCTTGATTCTTGAAATGTTTTTTATATTGTAATAATTGAACACTGGAGTTAAAGCTAAAAAATGACAAATAATTACTTAATTTTTTTCTTACAAATGTGTAACTAGACTAAACAAAAGTAGGTTTTATCCATCTTTGCTGTACTTCAGTTAACTGAAGACTGGTAGCATTTCAAGACAGGGAAAAATTGTTGATTGGAAGGAGGAAGACTAGCATGTTTTTTAAACAAAGTGTACATCAGAGCTTGCATATGCTTCTGTCCTTTACAAAGAAAACAAGTTAAGTTCTAGTAACTAGTGCGGCTTTGCAGCTCTGTACTTAACATCCTTATCTAGCCAGTATTGTACTTAGCCTTGCCTTATGGCACTTGTCACATTTAAAAAAACAAATACCAAACAACTGGCAGTTGAACCTGAGAAGAATTAAGTAAGGTTTGTGCCTACTGTTAAGTCTGGTGCTTTGCTTTACAGTGAAAGTTTCTCACAACTGTTCATGGTGTGTCCAGTTTTCACACAAGCATATAGGCGTGCACATGTGCGCACGATCTGACTAGTGTAAACTGATAGCCACAGTGTTTCCCTATCCTTTTGAGCTAGGGATGATACACCACTTTCCCTTTTGTTTCCTGATGTCAAGACTGAGGTGTACAAGCAGATTAATAATCAACATGGTTGTATGCTGATTTGTGACTAACTCATGTCACGTATATGGGTATGGTTGATCCTCGTGAGGCTGCTAATTTAACTTAAAATGTCAATTGATGTTACTGTGAAAGGCCTGTCAGAGTAGCTGCATGTTCTGTAATGAATTTTTAACGTGGGTTCTAAGGAAGAACCCAGAAGAAGAGATCCTCCTTAGTGTTCCATCAATGGCCTTTCTTAGCTGGACTTTAAAACCTGCCTGTGTCTTTTAGTTACCGGACTTTATTTTTCTGCACCACATTAAGCCATATTCTTTTGAAAACAGTGGGTACTCTTCTTTTGTTCAGTGCTTTTTCTAGGTTAATATGAGTTACTACAAAGTTGTTGACTTGAGAGCTCTTTATCATATATCTCATGGCAATTTCCTATAGCAGGATATTTTTTATAAAACTGTTGGTTCTGTTCTGTCAAATAGTGATGTCTGCTGCTTCAGGTGGCTGAAGATAGAAGACTCGTGTTTGGCATCCCAAATATCATTGACCAAACCAGACTTTTGTGAACCTGTACAAATACGATGAATGTATTTTGATTTATTAGTATTTCCATGTAAACATCGCTTATAGACTGATTTACTTGCCTAGTGTGTGGATTTCTTTTCAAAGTGCATCTGAACTTATGCTCTTAAATCATAAGTGGAATGGTTTTTCAGAATGAGGTAAATTTTTTTGAATTTTCTTATTCTCAGCACGTGTGTGTTTGTTTACTCAAGAGCAGAATATGTGTTAATATTCCTGTAGAAAATTAAGAATTTTTTTATAAATTTCATTAGATTTTGTTTTGAACTGTGAATTTGTTTTTATTTAATCTTTTTGATGTAAGCAGTAATCCTAAAATCCCTTGGAATTGTCTCTGATAGAGTATTTTGTTTGCCCGTAAGTGATGATTTTTTTGCCACTCTGGGTACTACCCTTTGAGTATTGTTTCACAGCAGGCCAGGATTCTTGTTTAGTAATGTCAGAAATCTTTTGCTGTTGTGTGACTGACCATCAATTGAATCTGGATCAATTTGATGTGTTATTTGTCTGTTTAGTTTAAATGCATGTTACAGTTTCTGGTGACACTACAGTTTTATGCTGGTTTTAAAAGGATGGTCAGTATCTGAACTAACATCAATAGCAAAGTATAATTTATTTTTAAAATGTACCAGTACCATGTTAAATCAAAACTATTTGAACAATGATGAATTGGTAGGTTGAATTTATAATACAATACATCAGGGCTTGGTTTTCAATCAACACAAGTATTTTTGAGTCATGAAATCAGATTGAGTATTATTGAACCATGGCCTTAAGGCAAGTACTGTAATAAGGCCTGTTTGTTTACAGGTGAAATAGAAATATATTTATTAATTAAAAACACTGTATAAAGATGGATTCATTTGTGATTGACCACATAACTATTTGGGAACATTAGACTGCTGCATCTGATAAATGAAACTTGGGATATTTAATCTGCAATATGCAAAAACATTCAGCATTGTTACATTGAACTTATTCATCCCTTTGATGTTATAAAAACCAGTAGTGTAATGAACTTCTTTCCTTGCACTGTTTTTAATCAATGGAAACTTTTGAAACGTTAATGATTTTATTTTCATGGAGTAAATGGGAATGTTTTAAGTTCTAAGAATGATAGGTTGACCATGAAAACTATGTTTACTTTCAGAGAGAACAGGAAATGAGAATGGGTGATATGGGTCCTCGTGGAGCAATAAACATGGGAGGTAGGGATCTGAAGGAAAAAGGCTTCTGTAATGTAAATTTTTTTCTTTGGGACTGTACATGTTACTCAAGCACTATTAATTAGTGACAACTGCTAAAAAAGGAGTAAGCAATATTAGGAAATAAAAAAAAAACCCAGCATATATCTTGCTTTCAAGCAGCTTTTCCCCCCTACCGCTGGTGTAGCTTTATTTTACTGCTTTGACTATACATGGCAAAAAAATGATGCACAAGTTAAGAGAAACTAAAATCAGGGACAAGTGATGCTCTGGGAGTTACCTGATACAAACAAGGAATTTTATGTTAAAAAAATATTTGTCATTATTTTGGAGGGACTACCTATTCAAAGAAATTGTGACTGTAATTACATGCAGTGAAATGATGTAGAGGTTAAAATTGGCAAGTTCTTCTTGATGTACTTAGTGTGGTAAATGAATAATGTACTTGGTGTTCTACCAATTTCCTCCAAGTCTCTTATTTGCAAATATTCTGTGAGCTCTTGCAACTTAAAATAATGTCACTGCTAAAAACTATTACTGTGTAGTCTAGAAAAGTATAACAATTAGTGCTTGCTCCATATATGCAGACTGAAACAGTTTCGAATCTTACTTACCCAGAATATCTGCTTTTAAACAAGACTGAAACTTTAAATGTTTCTTCAAAACTGCCAAATCTAACTAAACTTTGTGAACTGTTAATGTATTGGAAGCTTCCTAATGGTAGTTTAAAATAAATTAAAGTGGTAATTAAAAAAAAAGTAATAAAACTATTTTCCCATATCTTTTAAAATTGAAATTGCACACAAAACTTAGTAATTTCACTTGACCTTTTGACTAATGTGAATTTATAGAGTAACAAAACTGCTTCAGATTTTAAAACATACTATTCACGATTTCCTTGCATTTATTGAGACACATTTGTAGCTGAAAAATAGAAATAGGCTTGTGCTTTCAGGGATGGTGAAAATTATTGACAAATAATTCTGAAGAAGGACATTGCAAAGTTATCTACAAATATTAAACTGAAGCATATATTGAGGCATAATTTCTTTATTTTATAGTTGTACTTTTGCATATGGTTGCATCATACTTGAAAATTTCATTTAATTAGAAGACTTTGTAAATATTGATACTGTGCCAGTTGTCCAGATCCACCAGATATACTTTCTACATTCAGCTTTAAAATGTGTATTTTCTGCAGTTCTTAACAGTGATGTTACTGGTCTTGGGTTCAAAGTTTCATGTTGCAACTCGATTTTAAACCTAATACTTTTGGAAAGAAATTGTATCATTCCAAAAAAAGTATAGTAACACTGAATTGCTATTTTAAAATATCCATTGCAAATAAGTGTAGCATTTATTTCTGCAGAGGCTGGATTTTAAGTTCCCTCATTATAGGGATTTTGTTCTTTCTCCATCATATTAACTCCATTAGTACAGCCAAAAAAATTGACCCCAAAACCTTACAGTAGATCTTTAAATAGTAGAACTTTAGTTGTTGACAGTAGCATCCTCTCTTAATATTTCTGTTGGAATTCTAACTTTATTTTTAACTTATCTTTACCTATGCCATTTTATAACGACTATGACTTTTTGTAACATGGGACGGAGGGAGCTGGAATATCTCCAATAACTGAAATACCTGAATCATAATTTTCTTAGAAGGCAGAGTACCTCTGTGACGAATTTAATAACTGCTGACTTATGCAGAACTGCTCATTTTTACAGCTTTCTTTGACAAACAATTTCTCAGAGAATATGTAATCATCAGAGCATTTAATTGGATCTGTAGTGCTAAGTGCAGATTATAAACTTAAATATGGAAAAAGCGGCTTTTTTGGGGAACTGTCTCTGCAGTGATGAAGATTATTGACTTTCTGGTTGCGTTTCAGACTTTTATAGTGGACATTTTCAGCCCTTCAGTTTGCAGAAAAGGACTTTTTTTTAGTGTCTGCATTGTAGTGTGAATACTAATGACTGCTTTCCATCTGTTGCTGAACATGGTCCTGTAAATTAACTCCTCACATCAGTGTCCCACCAAAAAGAAAGGACAATCAAGTGGTTAGCTCTTAGAGTCTGTTTTGAAGATAGGAGGATTTTGGAGGACCTCTGAGTTACAGCTGATATACTGTAGTGGCCTCTTGCTGAAAGTATGCAGGGCCCCACTTTCTCCTTGCATTATACTTTGTAGTTTTGCTTCTTTCAGATCTGACTTTGCCTGAAACATGATCAGAATTCTAGAGGTTTGATAGTATAAGTTGCTATCTGCCACCCTGGATACGTTTGTATGATGTGTAGCCTGAGAACTTTGTGGCAGTTGTCAGATAAGTGACAGTACCTGTGGGTGGTCACCTGGCACAGTTTAATTAGGCTGATAAGCAAACCAATCGCAAATAATTAAGCATTTAGTTAATGGCACTATTGCATGCACTAAATGCTGCTACCATCATGGTAGTCCTGCAGAGTGCCTCTAGCCTCTGAGAATAAAGGTTTCTCCTTATATTGGCAGTTCAGACTTCTTTTCCTTCTATAGCTAACTGAATTCGTGACAGTGAAAAACCATTTCAGAGCATATGCTACTGTAATTTTCTTGAATTGTAGCCCAGTCTTCTACCTGCTACATGAACTGATCATGTGTATGGATAGGTAAGAAGCATCCAGCCTGAGTGTACCTTTGCTTTGACTTAGTGTTATAGGGAGAGGTTTGGGAGTTATTCATTAATAAGCTCAAAGACACCTGCTTTTCAAAATTACAGGATTTCTGTCACTTGTAGTAAACTTGCTTAGCACTTCTCATGTGCTACTATGTAGCATGCATTGTTTTTGCTAAGGAGTTTGTGGTTGGCCTAATGTATATGATCAAACCCAGGTTTTCAATTTTAGCAGCAATATCTTGAATGCCATGGTTTCACTCTCTGCTGTGACGTGGTGTTCTCCAGGTAAATAAATGAGATGTAATTGTGCCTACCTGCAGATAGTCACAGTACTGTATTTGTGCGAAGTGGCCTCCTTTGAATTATATATATTTATATATTCATTATTTAAAAAGTGCAGTTGTGGTGAGAAGAGAGAGAATTTATTTTTAAAATATAAACAACCAGCCTATTAGTCTAGCAACATGTCAGATTTCTTTATATTATGAAAGTGTATACCTAAAGTGTACACTAAATGCCAAAGGTATGCTCTCTTCCATTATCAAATTTTGGATGCATACATTGGGCTGAAGAGGATGGATTATTGTGGGGAATGGGAGGAATGCATCACCATCAGCCTTGAAGTTGATATTTCATAATAGTAAGGTGTTAGGTAGATAATGAGACTTCTTTCTTATAGCAACATGTGAAAAATACTATGAAGGCATTTTTACCTATGTATTCAGTACCTTAATGAGTACTGACAGAGTGATGCTTCTTAGTGTAATATTACAGCTAAATTATCTCAGAATATGCTTTCAAGATTTTCTTCTTCTACCTCTTTGATTCAGACTTTTGGAGGAGATTGTTCTGTCTTTTAAAGTTCTAACAAAACTGCTTTGTTTTCTGGTACTTATACCATAAGAAATTACAGCTAAATGCAAGATTTTATTTATTCTATATTACAGATAATTTATTGTGAAGTTCAGTACCATCTCTGCTATTGCTTTTAGACCTTAGACTAATCTACTGTACACTGTATCAATTAATATACTACAGGTAGAAGACTTCTTGCAAATGTACATTTCGTCTGTTAAGATCCCTGAATAGCCAAGTTGCCATATAGCTGCCAATATCTGTAAAACCACTTGAAATTTTTGCAAATTTGTGGTGTACATACTCCATATAGATGCAATATGAATCTTTCGGTTCCTGCACAGAAACTGTACAGCTACATTTAGCTGTAAAGGTTGGGATTTTCAAAGACATGAAGCAAATTATGTAATACAGAATAATAGAGATTATTTAAAATCTGTTTAAAAGCAGATGATTGAGATAAATGTACAGTCTCAAAGAATATTTTTTCAAGTATTTGAAGTCTTGTACATTTGGCTTTTTAAATATTGTAAATTGTTTGTTTGTTCTTGTAAAATTAAGATAGGACAGCTCTAAGTATAGATTGTTTTGCATAGATGCGTTTAGCCCAGCACCTGCTGGTAACCAAGGCCCTCCTCCAATGATGGGTATGAATATGAACAACAGAGGAACTTTACCTGGCCCTGCAATGGGTCCTGGTCCTTCCATGGGACCAGAAGGAGCTGCAAATATGGGAACACCAATGATGCCAGATAATGGAACAGTGGTAATGTATCACAAATTTAATTCCTTTCAATAGCTGTCATGTCTCATGGCCCATTTTTCTTAGCAAAGGTATTTTCACGCTGAGTAAGAATATGTTACCTGTTTTGGATCTGTTAAAAGTAATTGATAAAACCTTTTCATGCAAAGAATTTACTCGGAAGAGAAATATTCTTTCGATATTACAGTGAAAATCCTACTTCCCTTAGGAATGAAAATCTGTAAATTTAGACTTTTGCTGTTCTTTTCTTTACTAAAACTAAATTCTGTGAATTAGCTTGTTGGGGTTTTTGGTGAACAGTTGAATGTTGGAAGGTGCAAAGTGTGAAGATATCTTTGTGTAAAATATTTAATTTTTAAAAGAAACTTTAGTGTTCTTTGTATATCTTTTCTAACACTGTTAAACGCATGAGATTGACAGTAATTATGCCACTTAGAAAATCAGTAGCCAACACCTATTGATAACGGTTATATGAATACAGGGAAAATAATATTGCCCAGTTGCCACAGGTAATAGGGAATATCTTATATGTTGGGGATTTTTAATCAAGAGCAGATAGGCCATTGGGATGCAATTAAAGCACTTGCCATTGCTTTATTCTCATAGCCAGTCACTTTTCCTAGCTGTAATGTCTTATGTAGAGAAACAACTGTATAATTTGAAATCTGATTTTTACATATTTTTTCAGTACTGTTCTGTTGCTAGATTAGTGGTGGTGTGATATAAAGGAATACATAGTATTAACAGTTATTCTGTTACAGTTTCGTTAGAACACAGAAGCATTTTGTAGCTGTGTTTTTAGATACACCTTCTCAACAGTATCTATCTGTGATTGAACAATCTGTATAATGAAGTTAGAACAAAATCCTTTGTTCCATAGAAGAAAATATTTCAATTTTGCACAAAATACATTATGGGTCTGGTCTTTACCAGATAAAAATGAGAGGGTCTTATTTCACATCATAGGAGCCAGCTCATTTTATCAGTTGTGTCATTTCTCACGAAGTGGGGAGAATTCTATTCACAAAATACTGGATTTGGAAATGCCTTTGCTGGAGACCACTGTATTACTGATCACCTTGAGAACCTTCTCTTGTGATTGTATAGACACTGATAAAGAGGTGTGTGGAAAAGAATGTGGTATGATAAATCACAGTATCTAACTTAAAACTGTTGTTTTTCTACAAAAAGTCATTCCAGGTATGGAAATGTAGGAAATATACTGACACTTCAAAATGCATGTTCAAAAAAATTTCTTATTCCTTTCATTTTCTTATGCATGCTTCTGAAGGACAAATTAGATTTTAGGTTTTTTTTCATTTTGGTCTTTGAAGGTTTTTAGCTTGGGGGTCAGGCCCCCTACAGAAAGGGGGCCGTATTGTATTATTGCTGTTGTTAGAAAGGCACTTCAAAGATCCTTTGAGGGCTATCTACTAAAACACTGTAACAGTTATTTTCCACTGAGGGAAACGAAGAATATGCTTTATAAATTACAAATTTAATGCATTTAATTGGATGTCTGTCTGAAGTCTTGAAGGAAAAGTTGTAGCAATCTCCCTTTTATTCACTGTAGTCTTTTGAAACCTGGAGTGCCTTTGAACATAACATTTTATAAGTAGTTTCCTCCACTTACTAATGTAGGTAATTAATTACAGCAGTTTGCTTGTTAGCTGGAAAGAGGGGTCCTTATTGGTAAGAGGACTTGACTTTTTGTCCATAAGTCAAATGGCAAAAGGGATCAGTAGTATGTGATAAATTGCTTGTTGAAATTCATATCTGTTGCTAACAAGCTGGCGTGTATTAAGATAATTTTAAAACAGTTTTTACCCAGTGCTACAGATTTAAAGGTGCTTTATTTTAGTAGTAGATCTTTATGTAGGTCTTAAAGTAAATGTTCTCATACATAATGTTACACTTGAAATAATGCACATATATACAACCATGATCTAGGCTGCATGTACTTTTATTTATATAGATAAGATGCTGGGGTTTTAGTTATGTGTACACAAATATGTATGAATTAGCAGACTCCAGAGCTGCTGAGCTCTACTACTCTTACTGGAGTTAAGCTTTCAGAAGAATTCTTTTCTGATTCAGGCATATAAATAAAGTGCTGGTCTTAGATGTCCTTATTTGATGTAGATCTCTGTACAGAAGGAATTTCTTCTGAAAGCATAACTGTCCTTAGCTGGTGAATGATGAGTTATCTCCACATCTGATTGTAGCATGTATCTATGCTTTTAATGGGTTATGTTGAGTTTAAATTTCTCCATGTGAGGTTCTGTTTTTAAACGCTTGCATAAATACTGGACTGGAAGTGCTCAGATGGATTTTTTTTTTGCTTAGAAATTAAGCAAATAAATCTGTATAAGGTTATATACTCTTATTATACTAAGCATAGAGCTAAGAAGAGTAAATATGGAATATTAATTGGATTTTTATCTCTGATAAAAACTGATATTATATAACACTGATATTTCAGAATGAGCCTTAGTTACATACGAAGTTTTTTATAAACTAGGAATAGTCCAAAATTACGCATTTTGTCACTAATGCAGTTTTGTTTGGACAGAATTTCAGAATTTTAAAAGCCTTAACTAAAGATCTCTTAAGTGCCATACAAAAGGCTAAATCCAGGTACCAGGGACTTGAAATATCCATAGGTATGTGGGCGTAGCAGTCTTAAGGCTATTAATATAATAAATGCCGTGTATAGAAATACAAAAGCTGATTTCCTCCCCTCCTAGTTTGACAATGTGTCTCTGTCTAATTTATTTAAGGGAGAAGCTTTGTAGTTGGTATGTTAGGCACAGTAGGGCTCAGATATAAAACTGCTGTCTCCTGTGTTACATAGAGAATATCTCTTGCTTCAGATGTGCCTGTAAGGATGAAGTTGCATTCAGCACCAGAGTCGGTCTTAAGTATTGTTTTTAATTTTTAATTTTTAATTTACTGTACAAAGTTGGAGCATAACATTAGCACTCTTTAATTTCCAGCTCTTTTTCCATAGTAACTAATTGAATTGCTCCTTTCTTCCTTCTATGTGTGATCCTGATTCTGCTGGACTATCTGCTGAACTCCATGACAACATCACTTGTGGTTTTTGTTGTAACTCACATTTGGCATGTTCCAAATGGACTTGTGTTAGCATAATGAGAGATTCCCTCAAGGAGGCCCATCCCAGATGGGTTCACCTCTGGTTAGTAGAACGGGCTCTGAAACTCCTCAGCCGCCAATGAGTGGTGTAGGTGCCGTGAGTGGTGGACCTGGTGGCTTTGGTAGAGGAAACCCAGGGGGCAACTTTGAAGGACCTAACAAGCGTCGCAGATACTAAATCTTAATTCATTCCTTACTGTTTTAGAAATTCCAGTAAAATTACACAGTGATATGCCTTTATAATTTTAGCTGTTATCTGGAAACGGTTCTATTGTTATTGTAGTCTTTAAAACAGTTTCTTTTGTAAAACTTTTTTTGTATTCAGTCATAGGCTTTGTAGTATAGAGCAGAAATGATGCGGATCATTATGTAAGGCAATGTGTTTGTGACTCTAGCAAAATACAATGTGTGACTATGCTGTAAAACGTGCAGTTATCTGATTACAATAAAACAAAAATCACTGGAAAGGATTTTGGGAATGTTATTGCTAATACTGAGTAAGAATAATTTTATGCTTAATTATAAGTGGCATAATTTTCATTTTTACGTAGTTTCTACTATGTGTCAAGAAAGTTCCATTCTTAATAGTGTTTAGCTGAACTGCATGGTGCAGTAGATACTATGAAAAACATAAAACACAACTGCTTTTGTTTTGACTTTGAAAGGGCATAAAATTTTATACAAAGTGTTTTCAAAAATGCTGTGTCCTTGCATCTCAACCCATCATTGCAAACTTAGTCACATAGGCTTATCAACAGAGGTTGTCTGTGAGACAAACTATTAGAAAATTTACCTTGTGGAGGGAAAAAAACAACTTTGGAAAGGAATCTCTGTGTATGCTTTCTTCATAACACTATGAGTGAATTTACCTAAACCATATTTATAGAGGAGAAAATTGGTTGTGACATCTGTGTGTTCTGCTGATGGTTAAAGTATCTCCTATTGCAAGGAAAGAGACATTTCTGCACGCTGGTCAAAAGCTTTCCTGTGTGTTTGCACGTCATTATTAATAAGTATACATTTTCCCCAGTGCTTGGTTTGAATAAAAACATGTCTGTTTTCATTGAGTAACTGTTTAATTAGGAAGCAAATACATTTTTTCCAACAAAAATAAGTGTCCACTTATAGTTGAGTGATATGCATTTAGAAGGATTGCACATTAGTATTCTTCAGAAAGGCTTTACAAAACAAGGAATTTGGAAAATGCCCATTTACAGCACAACTCAGGGTAGATTTGCTGATAGAGTTTTATGATAAAACTGGTAGTAAAGCTGTTAGGAAGCTTATTACGATTTTGTTTTGTCAGTCTTGGAAGATGATGGAAAAGACCTATTGGTTCTATTCCTGTAGTGGCAAACAAGTAGGGATATTGGTTGGTTACTATTACTCTTTTTCCTGTGCAAAATAGTTGTAAAATAGTAGTGTTCTTTTTTATCACGTACATTTTCAGAGGTAGGCATAACTAAATTTTATCTGCATAAATTGTGATGCTGTATTGGTTAAAAACTGATTTGAAATAACCTGGTGCCCTAATAGCATCCAGATGGTATGTACATAGCTCAGCATGGGATGCAAGCAGCAGAGAGGGCTTGTGTGTTACTTGTTAATGTAGTGGTGGTTGGCTTGGTAGATTGAATTTTGAGCAAATGATTTACAAGGAAATTACATCATTGCTGGCATTTTGGAAATGCACTCTTTCTTAAATTGTCCATGATATATGGCTTAAGATACTGTTTTCATACAATTCAGGAGTTACTTTAGTGTAACTAAGTATGTAGGTCCTCACTTGTGACATCTGTACCTGCTAAGCATTTTCCTTTAGATTGTCTTTCATATTGCCATTTTTTGCTTGACTTAATACATGCCACACTTTGTAATACAATACTGAGTTACTTTTAGTCTGGAATACTCTTTCCCCTTGGTATATGTATCACATTATAGCACTCATTCTTAAAATAAACATCAACCAAACTGCAAATGGTTTTACTTTACACAGTGGTCCTAAACCTCAAGATTTGGGAAAATTACTGTTTTTTCACTGCTATAAACTAATGCTTGCATACGGCAAGTAATTAAGCTCTCTGATCTAGTGTCCTTTATGCAGTTGAAAAATGCAGTTTACGTTGGTATCTAGTAAGGTGTCTAAATATGAGATTACTTTTTTTCTAGTATTTTCTGCCCTTGTACATGACTTTTTTTAGGAGATTGAGGAAGTATGGGTGTGAATTGATAGTTCTCAGCTGTAAAGCTGTACAGGGAACATGTTTTAAATACAAATTAGTTAGATTCAAAAGGTTGGTTCATTTTCTTCAAAGGAAAAGGCTGTTCAGGCCTTTTAGCTAGCTCCTGTATATTTGTTTAGCTATGTAAACCCTCCTCCTTGTAGTATCTGAGTATGTTTTAGAAGAACATTAAATATACTGAATCTGCAGAAGTCGTTCATACTTTTCATGCCAGCTTCGTGCTATTTTTAGTGCATGTTTGTTGCACTGTGGTTTTGGTAGCAAGTGGAGGTATGCATGTATTTGAAAGTTATTGTGGATTTTATTTAACATTAGTGATTGTCATTCCACAGTTGTGACCTGCCCTTCCTGTAAACCTCTAACTTGGATGGCTCTGCTGCAGGGTAGCAGTGGATTTGTCAGCTGTCCTTACTGCAGAAAATAATATAATCTATTTTTAAATGTCTGTGAACCAAGTCCTTACAAATAAATACTGAAATGTATTTTTGGGCAGATTGTAGGTAGTTAATGAAGAATGCCTTTTGTAGCTGATGACATGCTGCTATGTTCAGCTCTTAAAAGTTTTCTTTGGGCTGCTTGGCTCAACTCTAAAGACAGTGCTTCTCGTTTTGCCAAATGTGGTAGTAACTGATCTTAGCTATGAAATAAACACCTAATTTTATTAAAAAAGGAGTGGTCTCAAATTGTTTCTTAAAAATGTGTAGATGTGGCCATCCAGTGTTTTTGCATGAAGGTTCTGCCCTTTCTGCTAAAGTGATTAATTTTCTTGATCCTCATCTGGTGGAACAGTTTATCATTTTTCCTGTGTACACATGTACTCAAGTTTTAAACTGCATTTGCACTGTTTGACTGGAAAGCACAGTGAAGTCCTGACACACTGCTGTATGCTGTGCTAAAACAAGTAGGCTTGGAATAGATGTGAATCTGCCAACTACAGTGCACTTAATTTGTAGTGTACTTACTGAGCTTCTACATTATTCCTGATGTTTTATATTCCTAAAACTGCCTAATTTTCCTGTGAGATACACATTTGGTACTTGAAGATAACAAAGCTTTACTATTTCATTTAGGTTATACACTGTTCTGACCAAAGTGCTCATTAGATAAAGCACGTTGATATCTTGGGAAGCTTTGTGGTGATCCTAATATACTTTACTGTATTAATTTCCTAAGAAAATAGTGAACTACTGTAGATTACCTAGAAAGAAAATTCCTGATGTGCAGCTGTTTTGTTGTCCACGTTTTTTTAATGCAGTTGTACATAAAGATATAAAAAGCAGGAGATTCTTACTAGAACAAAAGTTCAAACAGATGGCAAGAAGATAGTATGAACTAAATACTTAATTTAATCTTAAGCATAAACCAGTAGGATTTTATAGTATACATTCTTTGAGGAGCATTCTGATATAAAGTATGCTGCCACATTCACCAAATTAATTTCCCTCTTTTCCATTCTTGATTTCAGATACAGAATAATTTGTAATTACAAATACTTTGAAGGGTACTAAACACAAACACAGTGACCTTTATGAACTATGTCTTGCTAAGCAGTTGCAATCTACCTTGAGATAACTTGGCTCAAAAATGCTGAAATAACCAATCTAAAGACAGATTCTCAAATGAAAACTAAAACCCTATAGGCCTTTTGAAGGGAAGAATATGCTTGAAGATGTTCAGCAATCAACTGGTGTGCTCTGGAGGCCTGAAGTTCATTTTACTTAAGTATGTTGCAGAAACAAAACTTTTTCATACTTCTTAATTTAGGTATTTTTTATAAGAAGTTGGATCATGAATTTTCCCTTCCTAAGTCAAACTAAAGCATAATCGAACTACTAAAATAGCACAGAAGGCAGGGTAGCAACTAGAGTCAGTTTATGTTGGACCACAGATGTTAAGGGGTTCTAAATCTTGAGACTTGAAGTGTTGCATATCCACGGGAAGTTTTAGAGTCTGCATGCAGCATCTTTTGTTAGCTTGTGCTTGTGGCCAAGAGTGGGGGATCAGAGAGCACGTACTTCCAGTGCAATTTAATTGTCTTCTCAGGAGCCCTCAAATTATTTTAATGGGCATTGTGCTGTTATTAAGGTGCTCATCTTGGTGTTTGGTGCTTTCTATGGGCTGTTAGCAAACTCCCAGCATGAGGGAATATCAGTCCAAGCTTTCCTGACTCATCAGTGGTAAGGAGGGAGTGAGTGTGGCCTATGAGAAATGCAGAAGTTGGACATTAGTACTTTGGATTATTGGCTATTCAGTGCTAGTTTGGTGGCAAATGTTGAACTGTAGTAACTTGAAAACATTTGCTTTCTTAAAAATTCACTTACTGAAACGTAAGAACTTAGTAACAATAAGAGGATTGACTAAAAACTTGGAATACCTAATGTCAGATATAATTTTTCCCATTGGATTGTTTTTATGTTACCTTTTATTACCATTTCCAGTTATACTGTAAAGTAGTTTTATCAATCTCACCAGTTTAGTGTGTTTTGTTGATAGTTTCGGGTGCTTTCCCATAAAGTTTTTAAAACTTTTTAAAAATTGTAGCTGTAGGCATTCCAGCTGTGTTTTAACAGTAATCCATGAAATACTGAAGCTAGTTATAAAATTGTCTAAAATGTTACTTGTAGAAGAAATAAACTGAACATGAAATTTTCATAAAAACAGTACTTTTAATGTTTTTAAATGCATGGACACACATGCACAAACCCTCAATATGTTCATTTTCAGTGGGATAGATTTTAATAGGTCTTTTCCATCTTGAACTTCCTTAAGATACTCTGAAAGTTAATATAATTGAAATTTGGAGGCATCCTTGTTAATGACCCCAGCCTGACTTTTAAAAGCAGTGCAAGAAGTTTCTTCTGTTTGGAACAGCAGCCCTTTTTTCCCAATTGAAGGAGCTATTTGGAAAACCATTCAGAGATAAGCACAGCATACTTACGGGTAAAACTATTTAAAAACCCCTTTGCTCTAACGTAATGATTATTAGACACAAATCACATTGAAAGAAAAAAGCAACTTTGTAAATGTGGGTAAAAGCTCAAGTGTGGTCCCTTGAGTGGAGGATAAAATGCTCATAATAAGAGGTATGGGATTCAAAAGGAATTGGACTGTGTTACTACATACACATGTGGATAAGGTTTTTCCATTTGTTTGGGTAAATGATTTGTCTAGAGCTTCCATTGTTCCTAGATTTACTAGTGTGCTTTTATGTCTCAATTTCTGTAGAGTAAAGCATAGCTGTATAATTTGATTGAATTTACATGCTAATTGTATGCGGGACGTTAAGTGCTTGACTTGAAAGATTTGGAGAGAATAAAGATACTGTTCTTGACTTTAAGTAAAAACTGCGTAGATCCTTGAACAGGAATAAGTGTGGAAGGTCCTGTATGTAAATTGAACAAAAAAATGGGAGAGAGGGAATAAAGTAACATAATAAAAGTGATTAAAGTGTGGTTTAATTTTATATCTACAGCAGATTCACAAAAATAACTTTAAGTCTTGTTGTACATGAAAACCACAAACCAACTAATTTTGAGTAGAAGAGGTGGAAATACCAGCTACATTCATGTCTTGGGTTTTTTGAACTGAATTTAGTTTTGTGCAGATGGCCAAGGAATAGCAGAAAAACTGAAATGAATTAATGTTCTAAAAATATTTTTAAGTCCTTGGGTTGTAGGGTGGGATCATTGCAGTTGGATATATCTCTTCTGTGTTGTTTTTATGAAGCTGATGTGTAGGACTTCATTTCATGGCTGAATACAGCAACTGTATACAGCATACACACACCATGTAAGTATGTAACAGCTGATTTTAAGGTTGTTAGCCTCTCATCAAACCAGTGAGAATCCAGTCTTAAACCTGAGTGCATCATAGACTGAGAAGCACCAAACAGAAGACCATGATAAAGGAAAATGAAATAGTATATATCTATTAATAGTGATGGGATGGGATGGGATTAAGGTATTTTCATTAATTTTTTGCCCTAATCACTGTAATCAATTTTTTTGTGTGAAAGGGAAACTAATTTTATTATCAGTTAAAGATAACAAAAGAAATAAAAAAATCCCCAGCAAAACAAAACACCTCTCCCAAAGAAATCCCCAAACCCTAAATACCTCAGTGTACACTCCAACCCCAAGTAAAATGTGTTTTCCCACTTTAAGTAACCACGTACACTTTAACAAGGTGGAAGAGAAAATAAATCTAAAAAGATGTAAAAACCAAAAGGGTTTACTGTAATCCTTTTTGCATCTGTTAGCTCTTGAGTTTCTGGTCATTTTAAAATGTTGCTTTTAAAAAAAAAAAAAGTTCCATTACTGTTCATTATTTGTTATAAAAGGATTTATTCTACTAAATTTATTTATTGTTACTAAGTTTTCAATATTTTTATATAGTGTAAAGTTGCATGAAAAAACACTGCATAAACCAGCTATTGAATTCAGTCTTTGAACTGCCAGCTGAATTGATCTTCCATGCTGCTTACAAATGTTTTAAATATTTGTATGCTAATGGGAATTTGAAATATTTGTGTGCCTATTTAAAGTAATCCAGTACATGCCTTGCTGCAGATACAAATAGCCTTTTGCCCTCCTTGCTGCTTGGTCCTACCTCCTCTGTGTCCACAGGCAGTGAGCAGGAGACCCAGGTAAAGGAGACTCAGTGAGAATTATCAATTCTGCTCATTTCAGTGTGGAAGGAGAGAAGAGCAAGAAGGGGCAGTAGAGCAAGACTCTTCATACCTGTGCATTCATAGGGTAATTTGTGCTGCAGACACAGAATGTAGTTTAGTAAGTGTTCTCATTAAGTGAGTTCAGAAGAAATACATAGCCTAGAACAAATGGGTAAGAAGCGTGTTGAGGGCTTTAGATGTCTGAATAACATGGTTATGGTTTACTTTCTTGGTGATTGTTGGGCCAAGAGGGCGAGTATTTCAAGCAGTGAAGAAAAAAATGTCCACTAAATGTTGAGCCAAATTTTATGTGAGCTTGATCTGTCTGTTCACTTTCTGCAGTTACCAAGAAGGTTACATGCAAGCCAGTAAAAAAATGGAAAATAGTGTTCTTCGTGATTTCTCCAGGAGAGATGATATACACAATTGCTTTAAAAAGAAGCAAGACTATTCACATGTACTTTTTCTTGGAAGAAAATATAAAAACTGCCATTACAAAGATGGGAAATACTGTCTTTTTTAAAATGCTAACATTCTTCATTCTTTGACATGATAGTGCTGTGTTGTTCCATATATTATGTTCTGCTTTTAAGGGAGAGAGCATGTGAAAGGTAAGCCACAGCTGCAGTTTTAATCAACTTCAAATAAAAAGCTTTTCCCAGAAGACACACCTGTAATAATGAAATGGTAGTTTATCTTCAGTTTTGTTTCAGTGTGGAGCACTGTGTGTCTAGAACTTACAGCATTTCAGCATTGTACCAGTAGCCGTTCCACATCTGACATTTTCAGAACCAGAGCTGTGCCAAATCATACAAATAAAGTTTTTGCTTTAGTGTTTAAAGAGTGCAATTACTGCAATTCAAAAACTGAATGTTCAAGAGTTTTGAAAGAAAATGTATGGAAGAATTGTCATCTGTTGAATTGCTGGTTTAAAAGTGAAAATTGTCAACTTGGCAGCAGGGATGGCTGTACTACTAAAATTATTTTGGGCTATGTGTCAGTTTATTATTGCCATGTTATATTTTGTGTAGTTTTTGTAATACTACTTAATGCATGTTTGACATTTTTCTTGCATCACACTTGTGTAGTTTCATATATTATTCACACTGATAAATACAACTGTCTGTAGATGGGGGAGGGGGGGGGGGAACCAGACCATTTGTTTAGTATTATATAACTTTTTTAGGAGGATTTTTCATTGTTAAGTTCATTTTCTGTCTTGTGTTTACTCTGGGTGTTCTGAGAAAAATACACTTTTTCTACTTCATATGGGGAAAAAGTAGCAAGTCATGAAAAAGTGGTTATTAGGAAAGTAAATAGAAGTCCTGGATGCTTCTTACTGCTTCTAAAAGTACAGCTGACTCAGGAGAATAAAATCACTTGGTATGCTTTCTACATGATTATTCTAGACCTTTTCCTGCTTACAGCACACTTAAGAATCATTATTCAAGGTTAAAAATGAAATGTTTAATTTCTGTCTGGTTTTAATCCTAAGCGTGTTCACAAGACAGTAAATTAAACACAAATGTCTCAATGTTTGCTCTGAATAGTACTCTTAACCCCTCTAGTTGTATTAAACATGAAGAATTTTTTGTTTGAGTTTCCTAGTTTTTAAATACTGAATTAGCCAATCCCCTGGGAATGCGGTGGGTATGGAGGAAGCACAGATTTGTGGAGAAATCATACTCTTGTTTTCAGTTGTATTATGTTCCTGGGCATACATTTTTAACTCTTTACATTGGGCCCATTTGTTACAAAGATTTAAAAAGATATATCATTTCTTGTATTTCATCCAGTTATAAGTATTAGTTCATTGCTACATTATAAAAACAGAATTGGTTAATTCAGGCACATTTACTTTACTGGAGATCATGGCATGTAGTATAAATATCAGAAATAGGGCAATTCAAATGTTGATAGTTACTGATGATATGTTGTTGTGCCTTTAAGCCTGGTTGGAAAAAAAGCTGATATATATTGAGCATAACAATGTCTTATTGATGCTGCACTTGAATTTCTGCTTTATTGCTGTGGTAATCACAAAAATACTCACAGGTTTGAAAGTGTCCATCTTGATATATGGGGGAGGGTAATGAATTGATTATTGTATGTTGCTTGGTTTTGAGGTCTTGTGTGGGAAAACTGGTATTGTAGAATCTTCTTCATATGATTGCTTTAAAATCTACTGGGTATTTTTTTAAAACTGTCTTGTATATTTAAAACTGTCCAGTTTGAAGGAAGCCAAATGGTGTATCTTTAAAGAATGTGGGAAAATTATTTTACTAGAGGTCTTACTTGAGCTCTAAATCATTTACGGGTTTGACACTGAGGACATGGTGTCTTATGTCTAACCTTACACTATAGTTACATTGAAAATTGTGCAGGCTTCTGCCAAGCTTTAGAAGTGATGTGAGGATGTAAGGTAACATACTGACTGTAGGATTGGGCCAAAGCATATTTGAAGCTTGTTACTGGTCTGCTCTGGTTATCCTAATCCATTCCTTTTAGGATTTTGTTTCCTTTTCTGTACTCTAGGTTTTCTTTTGTTGTAAAAGGCTTTACATTTTCCTTATGTGGAAGATATGAGCTGTATGAAACTTTATTTGGGGGTTCTAACACTAAACTTGATGGAAATGGTTTAAAGCAATGGAAAGATTTCAGATGCACAGTAAAAACCAGATCTTTCTATGATTTTACAAGTTGTTACATACCTCTTCATATGTGTTTTGTTAGTATATATCATGTATGTATTCTTAACCTGTTGTGCCTTTAAAAAGGATTTATGTCTCTTTCTAAGCGGGGCTAAATATTTTGTTCTGGATTAATTTCATTTCATAGTTTCTCTTTTGTGTAATTATGCAATAACGAAGTGACAGAGTACATGAGAAATTAATAGATACTTACTCTTTCTGAACTCACAGATGTGTGCAAATACTAATATAGAAAAGTAAAAGTAGAGAAGTGCTCTTCATGGATTTACAGGTGGGGGAGATACTATTGCGGAAAAGCAGGAAATGTGGCTTTATCTCATCTTTCACTTTGCAGCTTTTAATAATTTGGGAACTACCATAGAATTAAAAACCCCAAATACAACTCTTATAAACTTCATCTAAAATTCTTAAATGTTGTTTCAGAGATCTGCTATAAACAAAACTACTTCACTGTAAATATTCAAATAAAATACATGCTTTATTGGGAAAAGTAATTCTGAAAGCCTGTGTTTTATTAAAACAAGAGGAGTAATGTTATTAAGGAGTTAGGTGTATTTTCTCGTATCTTTACTTTTTGATTACATAACCTTCAAGGAATAGAGGTGAAATTAATGACATGCAGGGAAAGGCTAAATATACAGGACAAAATTTCCTAGGAAAGGACTGAATTTCAAATACGTGTAACTTAAGTACCAGTGCTTCTGGTAGAGGACTTCTATCACGAGTTTAGAGAGCTCCTGCTTAAAAGCAGGTGCTGCCCAAATCTGGTCCTGCTCTTATAGCGGGAAAATGTCATCTTTGCCTTCATTGTGACAAACCAAGAATAGGATTATCAGGATTTAAGTTTATGAAGAACATAAACTAAAAATAGTTAAATCGTTATCTTGCCACAGTGATAAATCTGAATGGCTGATGAGTCAGCATCTTAGGTAAGTTTGTCTGCTGAATTGGTATAGCTGCATGATTGTCACAGCCTTCCCAGGACTTGGAATATGGTAGTGCTTTTGGTTGTTTCAGCAGTTGCTTCATGTGCCTCAGGTAATGAAGTTCATTTATGGCTACACAGATGCTTTTTAAAGTCATCTTTTCTGCTTAGCAAATTCTCTCAGGTAGTGACAGCCACCGCAGTTGTGGGTTGAGAGTGGTGCCGTCACGGAGTGCTTAAATCAGTATTTGCTCCTATCAGCAGTTGGCTTCATTTATACTTGTTCAGTCATTACAGTGCACTTCCAAATATTACTTTTCATTAATGAAAGTTGTGTTCTCAATGAGGTATTGAACTGAGCAAGTTTAAGTAGAGACTTAAGAAAATATGGAAAATACAAACTAGTAACATTTGTACTGTAAATAAGACAAATTCCTTTAATAATTCCAGGTGAGTTACAGAAAACTCATCTCTTGGTTGGTTCTCATTCCCTAAGTTTGTAATAAAGATACTTGGATTTACTACTCAGAAAACTACCTCTGTTTTCTGAGGTTCATCTTTAAACTGTTTGGACATCTGCATTTATTTTAGCTTTCACAGCTTGATGTAAACTAGAGTCCTTCAAACTTTATGCATAAATATACCCTGCCAGGGCATATTCATCAGTCAGGTACTGATCAGGTGCAAGATTTTTGCAGAGTCCAGAATGAAAGTAAGTGTATGAGTTGTTAAATAAGATGGAAGTAAATGAGAAGACCAGAACAAGATTGAGCAGAATAGGAGAGCAAACTGCTCTGAAAGTGGTCTGTAAAAAGTAGTGCGAAAGAATCTGATAATGAGTACAAGTTCTGTTAATTGTTCAAAGAAATGGATGCATCAGGATGCAGAACTTCAATTTGAAATGCAGACTTCTTTGGAGAAGCTGCTGCTTACTTAAGTGGAGTTTCTTTTTCAAGACATTGCAAGTAATGTTTGTAGTGTATTAGAATGGATGTTTTTTACTTGTGTACATAAAAAGTCACAAACAGGTAACTGAAGTAACAGCTTTTATGTTTTAGTCTGTGTGTGTGACCATTTTCTCATTAGTGTGTTGATATTTACAAACTTGGCACCCAAGATAATTTTGATAGCTTGCTTTTAAATCAGTATTTTTAGTGTGAGAATTATAGTGCAAGCTTGAATCTTGAAATCTAAACGAGCTATGATGAAAAACAGTACCAACAATCTGTCTCTTTGATTAAAAATATTTGGTTTTGAATATGATGCCAAGTTACTGCCTTTGTATATAAGATGATATCAAAAGGGAGTTCCTCATTTCTCACAGTGTGGTCTTAGCCTAGCCCTGTGCAAAGGAGTGTCATCACTGAGGCCTTTACTTTGCTCTCAGTTGAAGAAAATGGTAACCAACAGGAATGACTTTATGGGAGGGTATATGGTGGAATGGTTAATAGTATTCCTAACACTCACTAAGATGCCTGATCTGTTATTCAGACTTAAAATTATTTCTAATACAGTGCTTTTCAGTCCTGTTTCCCACATGTTAGTAGGTGTTCGCTTTGCTCTACTTATGACAGCTGAGCTTAAAGCTTTTTTAAAATGTTTGATATTAACTTAGAAAACTGTTTCACTTTGGGTAGGAAGAATAGCTTTATCTTGCAGGTAGTAGTGACTTCTACTAAGATAAGGAATGCTGCTGTACATAGAATTTACAGCATTCTATGGTACTATAAAGCTGAAATAAATCCTGATAGTGCAGCATCAGCAATATGTCCCGTTGTGCAAGGATAGGACAAAAAGCTGAGTTTGAGTCCCAGCTTGCCAGGCAGTACAAGAGTAGCAAATAGAGAAATGGTTCCTTTATTCAACATTGCTTTGTGTTTTTTTTCAGAAACAGGTAAGTCTATGTCAGTATACCAATATGGGCTAGAGCATTTGCAGGATACCCTGCAGTTTATTAATGCTGTTTGTCGTCTTTGTCTTGAAATACAGATTTCATTTCCTGTGTATTTCAAATCTAATATAAGATTTTCTGTTTTCTACCAAATATGTTTTTATTATTATTTTTATTTATGGTGGAAGCCAAAAGTTGGTATTCTGCATTTTGTTATAGAGTAATCTGAGATGGAAGTTGTCACCCAGCAGAGTTAGTACAGGAAGGAAATTACTTAATGGCACAAAAGAACCACAGATCTTTTGACAGGACCAGGGGCAATGGGTACACACAGAAACACAGGGGATTATTTCTGAGCGTCAGGAAACATTTTTACTTTGGGGGGTGACCAAGCACTGGCACAGGCATGCCCAGAGAGGATGTGGAGTCTCCATTCTTGGAGATGCCACAAGCCGTCTGAATGTGCTCCTGGGCACTGGCTCTAGGTGGCCCTGCCTGAGCTGAGGAGTTGGACCAGATGATCTCTAGAGATCCCTTCTGACAGTAACATGTCCATTATTCTATCATCTAAGCAAAACTCTGAATTTATTAAACTTCACATGAATGAATTAACAATTAAACCCTATTACATGCTTAGATATTTGAATCCTTCCTTACTAGGTTTCATTTCAATGTAGATGTATGTACTGGGTAGTGTTGTTAAATTTTACATTTTCAAATGAAGAATGTCGAAGATGAAAGCTCTTGGAGTGAATGAGTTGTTTTTAATAATGACTGTGTGACCACGTCTTGCCCTGCCCTTCCCCCAGCACAGTCTTACGGCTTCAGAGATTTTAGCCCCACAAAGATAATCAGTTCTGCTGTCATTATTTTGGAAGAGGAGGTTAGGACATTGGCCTAACTTGGCACCAGCTGCAAAAATGACAGGTAAGGAACTTTACAGGAGGGAATGGGGAGCATTGTGTGAAGTTCTGTAAAGCAGAATTGCAAACACTTCAGAAGCTGTGTTTTAGTGAGTTTCACAATTCCTTAGGAATACTGTTTTTTTTTTTAATTAGAGAAAATTGGACTATGCACAATATAGGAGGTTTTGTGTGAAACCCTTAGGTTTTGGAAGATCCAAAATGTCCTCAAACTAGTGAGGTCATCACTACTATATATAAGACTTTTTCTGTAATACAAAGCTTATGCTGGTTTTCTGTAGTCTTAAAACTAAGATATGAGAAAACTGTCTCTTCGGCTTTACATATGCACATTTTTGCTACTTTAAAACAATTAATTTTTTTTTTAAATAAAAAAAAGAGTCTTAATAGAACTATGCCTATTTAAGCATCCCTAAAATCTTAGTGGTTCTCTTTACTCCTTGTAAAAGTGTAAATTTGTTTGCATTGTGTGTAGCACAGTGATATCCTGACTTCTGTTAAAGTAGTAGAGCTGTACTGATCCTACTTAACTCTGTGCTAGCTGTGCTGGTTTAATGATATCTTGTTTACAGCAGACTTTTTTAAATCTGTGTTTGTGATAGGTGACCTCAGAGTTTCCAGAACCTGGCAGAACTATCTCGTGAAATTTTAACTGTAGCTTCCAGTGCCAAGTGCAGCAGTTTCGGACGCTTTTCATCTGTCAGGTTTCTTTTCTTTGTGAAGTCACATCTATACATCATTATTTCTAGGTGAAAGAGATGATAAGGGTTAAAGGTTATTCTCTTGTTCCTTCAACGGTTTTGTATTTTTTAGCTGTTCATGATAAAATATCACAAAGTGCTCAGAACTTCACCTCTGTGTAACCTGTCATGTGAGTTCTGAATGGAGAAAATAACACCATTAGGTGGACATTTTTCCAAGTTGCTCAGCATGAACACAGTCATTGAAAGTAAAAATCTGAACATTGAAAGATAATTCTGCTGCTTCAATGACAACATTTGTAAAATGTGTAATTATGACAATCAGTGATGAGCCAGCTATTCTGGTGCTGCAGGTTCCTCAACTTGAAATGGGAGTGTCATATAGGGGAGGAGGCTGTATTAAAAAATACAGGATTTAGTTGCTGTTTCATACAGGATTATCTTAATGACTTGGACTACTGTCTCACAATGCACAAAATTCTGCAAAAAATATAATGTTTGTATATATATATATACACATATATATATATACACTTCGATGCTATTGTGTCTTGCATCTAGGAATGTAATGATTTGCAACTGAACAATTTTTATTAATTTTATGAAGTGCTTACAAATTCTAGTATCTTTGAATTCAGACCTTGCTGAAGCTGTACAGATGAAAACTTTTGTGTCTTCTGTTTAAATGCTTTCAGACATGCTCATCATTCCCTAAATACTGAAGAAATCATCTATTTTCTATATGGTGAAGATCTGCAATCCAAGCAAAACAGAAAAAAATGTCCCTTGATCGCAGATTGTCACTGGCATGTGTTCATTGCCTGGCCACTAGTAACTGCCACCATTTTTTCTTTTTTGAAATCTGATCCCAGAAGAGGAATATTACTGCATTCGCATTCCTCATTCTGTGTAAGATGCTAACTTCAGGTACCCTACACCTTGTAACTTGAAAGTTGTGAAAGGGATGTAAAATATTTTTAATGATCTTACAAAGGAAATTGAATGCCTTCTTGGCTTAGCTCACTCAAGTAGCATTTTCCCTTTTATTTCTAGGAACTTAATTCTTCTTTTGAGCTCTAATTTGGTAATTTTTTTCCCTTAAATGCTTGCTTGCTTCTACTTCTCTTCAAGTATACGCACTTATTAAGAGAATTTGTCAAACACAAGATTGGGAAAAATTGTGTTGCAGTTTGTCTCCTATAATCCCTGGCAGCTATGCAGTGATGCCAGGTAACAATTGCTTTAGTCTCTGATGGTTTTATTGTCCTCAGCAGGGACTACTCATAATTAAGATGGGCAGGTTTGGCCAGACTAAAGTTAAAACTAAGAGAAGAGTGGGGAGGATAAGATTGCCTGACCATTTAAGAATGTCTAGCACTATATATTCTGTTAGTATGTCAGCAGCCAACATTGTTATCTGTTACCTTTTGATAGGTAAGCCCGAACAAATGCAAACTTGAACACAGCTCTGCGGATCATCTCGGGTTCCCTTTGGAAACCCCAAATAAGTGGCCCCAAGGGATTGTGTGTTTTCCTGAGAACAGCTCGGCATTGGAGTTCTTCTTTCTGTGTGCTGGATAGTGGTTCTGCTACTCTCAAAATCATACCTGTGCCCGCTGGTGCAAAATGCCATATGGTTACTTCAGTGGAAGTCAAAATTTACCTGTGCTGCTGTTGTGTGTTGCTAGGTAATTTTAAACGTAGACCTAAAATAAAGGGGGAAACCTAGGGGGGAAGCTCTTTGTTACAGTAGCCACCAAAAATCCTATTAATTAAAAAAATGAAAATCAAAAAGCCCCTCAACCAAACCACAAAGTCTGTTCTGTCAGTCAAGCCGGTGAAGCTGCCACACATCCGTGTGCAAGGTAAATGTGAAGTGTCCTTTGGTGTTGTAGTGTCACAGCTGTTCTTGCTCTGAATTAGGCCTGGCAGCCTGGAGCTTATCCTGCACAGTCAGTCTCTGCTGGAGATATCCTGCCAAGCTGAGTATGCGTTACTTGAGATAGGTGCACTTAATTGGTTTTCAATTTTCCTTCATAATGGCACAGTATATGCACAGTATCACTCAAGTTTGCCTCTCTTCTCTCCAGAACAGACATGTTTATCATGCTGTTAGCCTTTCAGACTAGTTCAGATTCATTTTGCTTACCATACCCTCTTTGAGCTTTAAATTAAAGAAGAACTTTAGCATATGAATGAAAATTCAGTCTCTTACTTTGAAAATAACTCTTGTGTTATAATAACTTCTCTTGTGTTCCAGCTCACTCTTAGAAATCACTTTTTTCATCACTGGCTGCTTGTATGCATTCAGGTCTAACAAAGTAATTACTGCTAATCATAAACAGTATAGTTTATATAGGGTAAAGAGGATGGAATGATCTTAGAAGAGGAAGAATCGTGAATAAATCATGCAGAGGCACATTCCTAGTAAAAACCATACACATTTTAACACTCCCAGCAGTCTTACTGGGTGGTTTTAGAGCCTGTCATCAAAAATAGACCATATTTATTTGGCTACAACTTTGTCACTAATATCTACTAGTTGCCAAGAATATGACTCACTGCTTTCTCTTCAGTAAATCTGGGTGGCCAAGAAAAGGAAAGTAATAATCACTTATTAATTAATTAACTAATATTCAGTTACAGAAACTGGAGACACTATTAGGCCTTGATGCTTTGGCTTTCTTGATGGGGGGAAAAGGGAGAAAGTAATTACTAGGTTTTTTTTCATAATAAAATACAGACTGAAAACTGCAGTTTGTAATTTTAGCCTTCCTGTTAGATGGATACATACCTATCAATAGCTACATTAATTGCACCATGTCGAGGTAATGTCTCAGGACACTAACACTTGTCCAGATGACACTTCCAGCCAGCTCCCTATGACTTAGAGTTCATCACTGCGGCTATTACTGCATTTGACTTGCTAAATGATTGTAGTATCAACATTTGCAAAGGTATAGCTCTAGTTAGAAAGGGTTAGTGGGCTGTGCTCTTGGAAGCTTTAGGAAGAAAGTATCTATCTTGCTCAATGTCTGGTACAGAATAGATAACTGAACTTTTGAAATCTGGTTGATAGAAAGCTTCACCATGGTGTGGCAGGGGAGATAAAAAGGAACCAAATGGGAGTATTAATTTAATAGGACTCAGACATTAAATCATGCCAACTTGAAAATGGTATTTATTCTGAGCTGCAAGTCTCAGCCTGTTTTCAGCTGTATCTGATAAGGTAAATGTTACCTTTATTGTAAACGTTTGTGGTTGTGTGTTGTAATTTACACGTATGTCACTTCTTGAGTTGCTTTTTCGGACTGCTCCTAAAGTGAAGGTAGCCTGAAAGGTGCAACCTGCGTGTGGCTTTCTAAAGGAATTCTTTCTGTAATACATACTTTGCAGGGTGTGCTAAGTTTTATGATCATCAAACAGTACCTCAATATATTGGAAAGTTATTTTAACAAGTCTTTACTTGAGAGTATGGGGAGTTCTTCACCCCTTTGCAGTGTTGTAATGAGGACCTTTCCAGGCAGTCTTCTCCGTAGACATTTCATTAGGGCTCTCAGGCTCTGCAACACGTTTCTGTGCCTGAGTAAGGGATTATGCTAAGCCTGTCAAACATCGCAGTGCTCACATCTTAATTAAAGTCTGAGGCATTAATGGAGAAAAAGTGATTTTAATTCTGGGAGGAGGGAATGTGTCTACAGGTGAGAGCTGTTTTGAAGCCTGAATGACTGGGGCATGGAGCTGTTGAATTTTAAACAC
Organism: Peucedramus taeniatus; assembly: GCA_013400575.1. NCBI lineage: Eukaryota > Metazoa > Chordata > Aves > Passeriformes > Fringillidae > Peucedramus > Peucedramus taeniatus. The sequence continues at coordinate 91,902 of WBNO01013581.1, forward strand.
TTTGGATAGGTGTTTTGCATGTGTACTCTATGAGAAGACACTGTGCAAGATGGATACCATTTACTACAAATACAAGCCAATTGATTGCAGAAGTTGTAAAATTACAGAAGTCCTAAACTTTTGCATCAATTTCTAATGCTTGCAGTCTTAAACTGTATTTTAATGATACTTATATGCAGTTCTGTTGTGAGACGTTATTTTACTCCAGCTCAGTTCAGGTATTTTATTTTCATAGATAATTTTGCCCTTAATTAATAATGTCTGTATAACACACTGCAGAAAGATGAGGAGACTGCAGTGAGAGCTGTTAGTTCTCAAGTGTCACTAATGACTGAGTGTTGTGTGCAGGGATCCTTATCATTTTAGTGCCACTAATATTAGAAGGATGAAATGCCACTTTCGCCACATGCCTTGGCAGGCCTAGAATGTCTAGAATGTCATCTGTCACATGAAGTACATAGGTTTTAGAAAACCTCCAAAAAGAAATGACTTGGGGCTCTTTGGAGAAGAACTGCAGTTAATCTACTCCAAGCAGAAATCTGAAAATCTAGGAACTTTTTAATATTCTTAGAACAGCTGTTGTTTAACTGCTGAGGTAATAAAAATTTAAATAAAATCTGTGGAGAAACAACTAAGTGGTAAGAATGGGTAGAGAGTAAATGGATTTTTTTCTGGTAACGGGAAGTTTTATTATGGTTTATTACTCCATATATAATGGGTTTTTGAAAAGAGAAGCTACTGTGTTTTCTCTTTTGCTTGAAATGTCAGTTATTTACTGTCTCTTTATTTTTTTAGGTTACTATTAAAATCTTAAAAATGCAGATGAAGACTGGCTTGTGCAGAATCCTTCTGCTATCTTATGCAGACAAAAGGGAATCCTAAAGCAGGTTTTAGTACCAGGTACGTATTAAGGTGTATGGCTTTATCCAGCAGTTACTGAAATCAGTACCTCACTTTTTTTCAGATTTGTGATTTGATGTAGTTGTGCTTCTGCACTTCAACTAATACTTGATTTCAGGTAATGTAATTCCTGGCATAATTCCTGCCATGTGTTTTATTTTTAAAGGACTTCAAGCATATGCACACAGCCTCTAGCAATCAGCTCAAGTTCTGGCCAGCCATCCAAACCCCAGAGTGCCACATTAATATGATGCCATTTCTGAGCTGGTGGATGTTACTGATGCATTGCACTCAGAGTCCTGATTGTTTGTACAACCAACACAGTAGTTACTGATTCTGAACAGTCTTTGGCATTAATCAGAGGGCTCTGGTCTGGAAGGCGATGTCCAGACACTCTGAGAAGCCTGGAGCAAAGTTTCATTGTGTGCACACAGGTGTGTAGTGCCACCTGCCCTGACTCTGGACAGCATCTCAATGGGGCTGAGAGCAAGGTTTTAAAGGGAGTTCTATGCAGCTAAGTTCAATAGTTCTGGTAGCTCCAAAATACCAGTTATTTTTATTAAGTAAAAGTAAATTTAAACACTGGTGGGATTTGACCAAGATGTGCAAGTTCTACTGGTAAAGCAAGAAAAACTTGTGTTAATTCTTCTGTGTTTGTTTGGCTTAGCAAAAGGGCTCAGAGCTGTCTCTGTAGCTGTGTTAACAGTAAATAAGAGAACTGGAAATATAAAGGACCAGAACAATTTATCTGTTTTGTAATCACATGTAAAAGGTGTCCCTGTCCATGGCAGGGGTTCAGACCAGATGATCATCTTTCTCCATGTGCTGGCAACTTTCTTTGTAAAGCAGGATGCCATTTGCATGCCTTTGTGGCCAGGTTGTGCTCTTTGCTCAGGGTGGTTCTTGGACTTGGTGTTCACCAGGGCCACCATCTCCTTACCTGTGAAGGGGCACTCCAGCCACCTGACCTCCAGCCTGTCCTGGTGTCTGGGATTATTGCTCCCCAGATGCAGGATCTGGCATTTCCTCTGTTGAATTTTATGAGATCCTGTAAGCCTATTTCTCCAGCCTGTTGAGGGATCGCTGAATGGTGGCATGACACTATGGCCTTGGCAGCCACTCTTCTCAACTTTGTGTCACCTGCAGACTTGCTGAGGACATGTTGTCCCATCAACCAGGGTAGGAATGAACAGCCTGAAAAGGACTGGCCTCAGTACAGGGATACTCTGCCATTCACTCACATCCAAGAGGACTTCATGCCACTGACAACCTTCTAAGCCTGTCTCTTCAGCCAGTTTTTAGTCCACCTCGTGGTCCTTTTACTGAGCCTGTCAGTAGTCTGTCAGTATTACGACAGGATCAAAATGATAACTGGAGATACTATGGCAGTGTCAAAAGATTTCCTAAGCCAAAGCAGATAATATCCACTGCTCTCCCTATGTCCACTGAACTGGTAAACTCACCAGAGAGGCTCTCTGGTTGGGATCCTTAAGAATTTACAAATGACCTCATTGTAAATTCATGTTGACTGCTGCCACTTACCTTCTTGCCCTTCTTGGTCTGGAAATGGTTTTCTGGAGTAGTTGTTCCATCACCTTCCCAGGGCCTGTAGTTTCCCGGGTCCTCTTTCCTGTCCTTCCTGAAGACCAGAGTGACTTTTGCTTTACCCTGGTCCTTGCACACCTCTGCCAGTTGCCACAATTTGTCAGCAATGCAGAGTGGCCTGGTGTGCAAGGCCAGCAGCCAGCTCCTTCAGCACTCATGGGAGCATCCCATCAGGCTCTGCACGTGTGATTTGTCCAGTTTGTGTTCCCTAACCTGGACCCCATCATGTTCTTGGTACTGGGAGGAGGACTGACAAGGTGGGAAAGTTGTTGCACACCTCTTTTTGTGGTTCTGCCTTTGCCCTTTACTAAGGAGTCCCATTATTTTCTAGCTGTAGTAAAATCACAGTATAAAAATAATCACACAATAGTTCGCAATATAAACCAGACTACTGAAATAAGCAAGCTACAAGCATTTACTCACAAAATCTAAAAAACACAAGCAGCTAAAGCTCTTTGTCAGAAATGTAGTAGTAAACCAGAAAGTGCCTCATTTTTTCAGAGTTTGATTCAAATGTTTGTTTTTTTTTTTTATTCAGAGGACATTTTGTCTTGACCATGTAGCCATTGGAATTCAGTCTTGCTTGTCAGTAGATATGAGAGTGCTGCTGTGCACAAGAGCCATTTGGGAACCTCAGTGTTTGGAAGGTTCCCCAGGCATCTCAGATTTTTTGTCAGCTTACAGTTTCCTTCCCGTGAAGGGGAAAAAGGATGGTCACCGTTCCTTGGAGATACAAGTGTTCCTTTTATTGGCTAAATAACAACTCCTTGTCTCAATGAAGTGGTAAAAATACCTTTCTTCCTCTTCCCTCATTCCTCTTGTGTGTGGACCTCAGACTGCAGTGTGAACCTGGCTGACAAAGTATAATGGACTAATGGAATTGTGTTAAGTATTGTGCCAGGCTGCCTGCTCCTGGGCTTCCCGAAGAGGGAGCTCCAGCTGCCTCGGTGAAGGCTGGGCTGTCTGAAAAAATGCTGGCATTTCTCAGCTCTTTATCAAACTGTATTTGCTGATGTGTTGCTCTGTTATTTGCCATTTGAGTCTTCTTAAGTGCTCTACTTTGATGACAAAAGCACACTTACAAGGAAGTTGTCACTCAAGTGTCTCTTGTAACTCCTCAGCCTGAATCATACTTACTTCTTAGAAATGTTCCTCTCCATTGAATGCATTAGGTTTCAAGGAAAGCTGCTGCTGGCTGCCCACCCTCAGAGGCTGTTACATTGTGATGATGTGCAAAATGCTGTTCCGCACCTTGGAGTTCCAAGGACCATCGGGGTGAGAATATAATCGAGTTATCATTTGTTAAAACTCCTTTAATGGTAAATTTTGTGCTCAGTTTTCAGTTTGTTAGTACTATTTTTGTGTTTAATGCATTAATGGTTTTTTTTTTTTCCTTCTATCTCTCTGTGCTCTTGGGCACACAAATAATGCTGTTATCTAATAAAATAATAACTAAATCTGTCACACCTGGCAGAAGGTAGGAGAAGGACAAACTGATCATTCTCACTTAAGCTGTTTTCTCCCTGCTTGCAGACAGGCCGGACCTATGAGTCCCGAGGAAAAAGGGCTGTTTGAAATGACAATAAAAGAACCCAGCCTGGAGGTGGTGTCGCCCACCAGTACCCCAGCATGGAAAAGACATGAGAAGAATGTGAATACATCAGCTTGTGAGCTCCAAGTCCTCTTCCTACATGAGGAGACAAGTTACAGCTTTTGTGATGTTACTGTTTTCAGTCTCATGCACAGTACCAGTCCAGCATTTCATAGTAAAGTTGATGTTGGCCTACTTTGATGTGTAACTGAGGTACTGATGCCCTTTTCATCTAGACTGCACTCAAAAGTAGATTTTCCTTCTAGAAACAGCAGTGTTAAGGGAAATGGGTGTCACTAAAAGGAAAAAATTTGTATGTTCTACAAGAATAATAAGAGTAAATGACATATTAAATGACTGCTCCTTGGTTTAAATGATTGGACTTTAAAAAAGCCTTTTAAAAAGTAAGAAAATATTTTCAAGCCCTACAATATATGACAAAAATAGGAATATGGTAGAATTGAAAGAAAAAGCAGTAATGTGGATTGTGTTTATGCTGCAATAGTTTAGAAGAATACGAAAGTATTACCTAGAGAAATATTGTATGAGTCAGTGACAGCTGAAAAGAATTGGAAGGAAATGTTGATCATAGGGGAGGTTACAGCTGCAGTAAGCTGTCTGTGCTGTTGAGTAGGAAGTTATGCTACAAATGCCTGCTGTCTTAATGGAGCTCAATAAAAAGATGAAAAAACATGAAGAATGAAAAATTAATTTTATGTGATGTGATTTGAACACTGGCCTATAACACACCACAAGAGTTTTTAAAAAATGTTTACAGCTATTGTAAAACTATTTCAAATTAAATGAGTAATAGGATGTTTATTTTTTATTTCCTGAAATCAGCAAGGCAGTGGACATGAATTGAAGGCTTGACAGGAACCTCACGCAGTTAAATCCTGCAGTGGGATCTGAACTAAGCTGATGCAGGTGTGGATCCTGGTGGCGAAGCAGCTTTGCGGAGGCTGATGTGGGACCCTGAGGAACAAGTGAAATGAAGGTGTCCACTCCCATGCTGGGCTCCATTAGAAGATCACGGCTGAGCAGGGGCCAGAAGAGCAATCTCTGTTCAGCACTTCTCAGACTACAGCTGAAACACTGTGCCCAGTTCTGGGCTCTTAAAGACGAGATGTAGGAACGAATCCCATGGAAGCCATGGGAAGGTTGTGGAGCGCAGGAGCCTTGGGGCCAGGCAGCAGGGGATTTTCCAGCTGGAGAACAGGGGGTAGGGGTGGTTAAGAGATCCTGATAATCTGGCAGTGTAAGACAAGCGTGTAGAGAAGATGGAACCAGGCTCACAGCAGTGGTGCACAGTATGATTTTGTGCAATTGTTTCAGTGCATGGAAGAGTTGCACCATACCAGTAATAAAACCAGTGCAAGGCAGTACTGTGTGGCTGTACTTACCTGGACTCCCTGCACTGTGGAACCATTGGGGGCTTCCTGATAATCATTTGGTTTCAGTAAGGGTGGATACAGGGGACCTGGTTTGGGGATTCACTTGTGGTTTTGGGGATCTGAACCCTGCTATTTACTGAAAGAACTACTCTGGTATTGACACAGTAGAGCTGACAGATCTATAAAGGTGAGGGAATATCCAAAGCCTTTAAATCTTCTGTGCAAGCTTTTCCATATGGGTTGTCTCATGCAACCGACTAAAGGCTTTTTGAGAAAAACTGTCAGCACAACCTTTACAGGTGGGAGGGGCCAGGACAGCACCTTCCCCCCTCCCCCAGTGGAGGGCTTTATGCAGTGTAAGACATGCAGCTGCTGTAATAGGCCCAACAGGGCTTTCTTCCCAAATTGATCTCTCTGTTCTTGGCTAGGGAAAGTCCATACAAGTAACAGCTCCAGGGTGAAGACTTCTCATCAGGAAGTGGGAGTCTGTGCTACAGATTGAGATGTCACCACATGGGCAATCCTGTCCCCTCAAGCTCTGGTAGCCCATGCCCACACAGTTGCAGTGAATCCAGTTTTGGAACAGGCCCCTCATCCCCCTGGCTCTGTGACAATGTCTTCAGTCCCCATACGCATGGTTTGGGTTGTCTCAGCAGCAGAGCTGTGCGTTCCCTTAAGAGCAAGAGGGAGACAATGGGAAGGTCTGACTTCTCTACTGTAACTGCACCAGTGCTACCAGTAACTGATCAGAGGAGTTCCTTGCACTCAGATCATGCAGGAAGTATTACAGACATTCTGGAAAAAGATTCATGACTGGTGAGACTTTGCTGTGGAAATACAGGTGACCCAAAATCAAAAAGAACCATCTTCTGCCTGGTCCATTCCTGCTGGCTGCTATACTTGAGGTATCTGAGATTTGAGGGACCCTTTTAAAGCTTAATTTTTCCTGCTGCCTCAGTTCTGCTCAAATTTGTAATGTGTGGTGTCTTTTTCAGGTAGTTTTTTCCAAACTTGTCGTTGTACCTCACTAAAACATTTTAAGATGTGTTCAGAAGGTGAAAAATATTTTCCTTGTTTACGTGGGACACAGAAAACCAGGAATTTTGAAGTGTCAGGATTCAGTGATGGGCTTGCACTGCATGCCCATGCTGCAGTAGCTTAGAAACACATAGCCTTTATAGTTCTTGTCCTCTTAAAAGACAAGACTCCATTATGGACTCCAGCAAAACTAAACACACTGCTACAGGAATGCATCCTGCAGGGTCATCACTGCTCTCATGATCCTGGGCAGTCACCACTTTGAGAGAGTAACCTAAGGAAAGACATGTTACAGCAGCTGTTTTCCAGTACTGTATGGAAAGGCACATGCTGGTAACGGAACTACAGCAGGGACAGACAAGCAGAACGTTTTGGGACAGCTTCTGTGCACTTGGAGCAGTCCTGGCTGGCTAAGACAGCAGCAGAATGCTGCACTGTCTCTTCCCCATATTGGAACAGCTTTCTAAAATTCAGACTGATCAAAACCCATCTTGTTTTTGCAACTGGGTGCAGAAAGCACAGAAGACCTGTGACATGGTCAGCTGCATCACCCACCAACCTTCAGCACCTGTGAAAGAAGCCAGGAACAGTAGTACTGGTGCTGCAGCAGTGAAGGTAAGAACCCTGACCCTTCAGAACCATCTGCTACCACTGCAGTTCATGTGAACAGCACCTGCAGCCCTTGCTGGTGGCAGCAAGAAGAAACTGAGCAAGTACTTCACAGGTATTTCTCCACAGTGCCTAAATAATTGTCTTTTATTGTAGCTACTTTCTCTTCATCCTTTGTCCACCAAAACCTTTTTCAGCAATCAGACAAAACCCATACAATAAAAACAGACAAAACCCAGCTTCAAGCAGCTTTTCATACACTTCTTATGCATCTTCAATAGGGATTCTGAATTTATATTACTAACTAAAAGAGAAAGATGGCTGCAAAATATCCATCCCTAATAAAAGCATCATGAAACCCAGATTTCATTCCCATGTTCTGTAGAACTCCTCCCTCTCTCCCAAGTGCCTCAAGATAAAAACCAAAACAATCCCCCAACTGAACAGCCTTTGACAAACTACATGCTCTATCAACTCTTGGAGCATTACTAGACATTTTTAGGTTAGACTGTACAACAGTTTCTATACAGCATCTCTATAATTTGGACATTTGTTCAAAACACCTTTTATCCCCGCCTGGAGCAGCTCCAGCATTTCCCACTGGCAGGTGCTTTACAGAGCTTGTCCCACACACACTGTGCTGCCACATGTCCTGCGCCAGAGTAACTGCGAGGGGCAGCCACATAGATGAAACCTGGCACTCCAGCATAAGGAAACACAAGTGTCCCCTTTCCTTATGCATCATCCAGGGTTATGCACAGTGACTAAAATTTCAGCTACACAAAGTCCCAAGTGTTGGCAGTGACATACCTGATTCTCAGCCAGTGCTTTTCATGCATCTCAGGTGTTCACACTTAGCAAAGTGAGGTATCTAACATATTTCAGAGAGGTGGAGGTATAAAGTCTGTTCAAAACCCAAATCTGTTAAGATTTCATCAATACTGTGCAAAAACATAAGCAACTATTCTAAATCAAAACAGAAATGAGTATTTCTATGTCATGCTGCTGTTCTAGTTTTATATAGCTTAATGTGACATTCCACAAAAATTGTGTCCTTTGTTACTCATTTGGCATCTCTTAAATATGAATGATTTAAAACTTCAAGAACCAAAAATTGAAAACCGGTTAACTGAACTTTATATTAAAAAAATCACAGTTCTTAAAAGGATACTTCATACAGCTGCACCATTTTGATGGTGAGCAGTCAAAATCATCAAGAATTTATGCACAATAGTTTTGCTAATAGTATAGGCACATAGTGGCATGTAAACTACACATGACAACTAGAACAGCAAAGGCACGATCTGGTTTGGTTTTTCCTACCTTTCAAGATGTTGGTTAATTTACAAAGAAAAATATTCTACACTCCATGCGGAAGTATTACATTTATATTTTACAGCACAGGACCATTACAAAACTGCTGTCATCTGATAAAATGAGTCATTTAAATAAAATAATAATATAATAGTAACAAAATAACAAAAGATAGCAGCTTTTTGCACTGAGGAACTGAATTTCTGAAGTAAAGGGCTGTCATCTGACGTGTTCTGTCATCTGTCAGGCTGAGGACATCTGAAATTCTCTATGTATCTTGTCTACAAAAAGCACTGCCTGGACACTGAAGGTAGCTACAAGTTTTCTGGTTTGCTATTTTCAGCTTGTGTTTGTTTTTCCAGATGTCACCTGAGACCTCAAAAGTTAAGGTGTCTGTAAAACTACCAGTTGTTTCTCTAATACCAAAGCAGGTTTAAGCAGAGATTTAACTGGGAACCTGACTGCGAGCCTTCTGTGAACGGAGCCTGTTCAGATGTCTTTGTTCACACCTGCAGACTGAACTCTGTTAGTTCAAAGGGAATCACTCTAAGCATAATTGGTGTCTCACTGAGAGACAGGAACAGGAGCAGTTTTAAACCAGAACACAGCCCTCAGCAACTTAAAAGTTAAACCTAATGCAGTAATTTTAAAGTGTAATTTCTGCCCATGGCTCCAATAATATGACAGTTCTGCATTTCACATAGAAACGTTAGAGTAAGTAGAAAACTTTCGTTTACAAATGACGATCTTTAAAAAAGACATTTCATGTAATTACCTTAAATAGTTCTTATATGCACCATTCCACATTGTGGAAAAGCTGAAATATGCAGTCTGGACTCCACAATTAAAGAAAAACAGAGTTATATATGTATTGGCACAAATACTTACATCTACATCTGTACAAAGTAAAAAAGCTGACAACCCTGTCCCACCAGTGCAGCATATTCAACTGCTCTCCAACACACACTTCCTGTGACTGCCAATGAGCGGCAAGCTGAGAACCGAGTCTTCAAGAGTGTGGTGCCAAGAAGTTCCAAACTGCTTTGTCAGTCTCTGAACAGAGGAATCAGAAGTATGTCCAAAAAAGTGTCAGTCCACTCGGCAGGCTCAGAGGTCACTGCAGCTGCACTCTGTAAGCTCCTATGAGCAGCTTCACCTGTAAAAGCAAACAAAGATTTCCATATCAATGCTGGCCACAGGTGATTACTGTGTTAAGTGATCCTAATGGTAGGAATGGCACAAGAAAAGGCACACAATTGCTACTGACTAAGAAAGGAAAAAAGAGGAATTACAAAGTCCTTAATAAAATCAGTTTATAGCAGCCCTACTGAAATATGGATGGCTTGTTAAACGACTCCAGTAGAATACTGAAGCATCAGGTGGTGTTTGAACAAGTTAGCCTCAAATCTGTACCAGACAAACATATACTTCCATCTGAATACAACTTTTTCCACTTACAAAAGAAATTAAAAGAAAGTACAATAAAACATTTAAGACTATAACTTCAGTGCAACTTTTAAATCTAAAGATCTGGTAAATAAACATGTATATCTTTCTAGGATAAAATAAATGCTACCAGAACAGGATTTATCTTGCAACATGTAGTGGGGAATATTGCCCAAACCACCTGTAAAATGCAATAGACTATTTAAAAGCAGAGTGCATACCCCAGTAAATATTTGCAAAACACAAGCAAAAACATCTGTGTACAAAAAAAAAGGTGCCCGCTCCATGTGTCTTTCAGTCATAAAATTCACAATATAGACGGAGAAGCTGGAACACTAGTTTATCCTAGTATATGAATTATTCTGACTGCAACATAAAAACATTTAATTATAACAGAACTAACACATAGCAATGTTCCCAAGTTCTGCAATGTCACAGGATGTAACTGTAACTGATGGAAACTGGGATAAGGAGACAGAGGAAAATCCTTAAATTTTACATTTGCAACATACAGTTAAAAACATTCACACTATGGAACAGTTACTGTACAACAAATGAATACACACATTTAATTTTGAGAACATTTTGTACCTTGGCAGTAGGAGCTTCTGCCAACCGTATGAAAAGCTTGTTAAGACCTGCAGTAGGGCTGAAGGAATAAATAAAGTGACTATCCTACAAGGAAAAAGAAAATGGACAAAGTTAATGGTAGGTTATGGCTGAAAGAGCTGTGTAAGAGGACTAACAATACAACAATTTCACTATGCTTTTCTTGAAAGAACATTGTATATGAACCTTTGATGCAACGACTGAGAAAACAAGAGGACTTCAAAATTATGCAGAGTGATGCATTTAATAGATTAAAAAAACAAACCAGAAATTAATATTAGAACTTTGAGGTAGGTTCTTAAGAAAATATTTAAGAACTTACTTGGGTCAAAAATATGAGAGGCTTGGTCCATTAGAGAAGAAGCCTCAGTCCCAGAATCATAGAAGGTTGAAGGCTGGAGAAGAACTCTCCAGGGCATCTAATCCAAACCCCTGCTCAAGCAGGGCCACCTAGAATCAGGTTGTCCAGCACTATGTCCCTAACTTTTAAGTCATAAATTTTTATGGAACCTAGTACAAGGAAACTTTAATAGTTCTCTCCATATCCAAGAAAATTAAGTTTCATTTTAGAAAAACATCATCATGATAAAAAGTATGCTTCATCACAATATTGTAAATTCAAATTACGGCACTGAGATTTCCCAGGCTCCTCTATGAAGACTTTATGAAATAGTTTTACAGTCAGTCAGTTATTTGAAAAGATTTACCAAAAATACAGGGAGCTGGAATTTGTCATTTAAAACCACAGCTTGTACACTGCATGGTCCACAGAGACGAGCAACAACGTCTTTACCCAAGAAATTTGCATGGAAAACAAAGAGAAGAATTCCAGATCCTGAAAGGGAAGACAATTCAGTTATATGAATTTGAAACTAGATCCATTATCTAGAATTGTGTACACTGGATCTTTGAAGACAGGTGCAAATA